>PVKS010004913.1:76242-89152 GCA_004027875.1 Aplodontia rufa | reverse complement strand
GGGGGGGCTCTTGGGGGTAAATCTAATTTTCAGAATCTATATGTATATATTATTTCATTAAAAAAGAATATATGTGTATCATATTGTTACTTTATATGCATTTATGATTGTACAATAACTCAATTTCTTAATAAAAATAAAAAAAGAACTGACCATTTACTATTAACTCCTTGGTTGACTTCCTTTCTTGCCTATCCCACTTCCCACATCCCTTCCAGTGCTTTTTGGATCACCTCTTAAATGAATTAATGGAACTCAAATTCTAGACTGAGTCTTCTTGGGAAACCCAACCTAAGAGCAAACCATATACACAGACAAATTCTGACTGATTTCATTCTCCACAGGTATAAAAATTAGGATTCAGAATGCTGCAAGTACTCTTCAGAGATGCAAATTTTGTGTCTACTAAAAACTCAACCAAGGCATATATCTCAACCATATTATTAAACTGCAAAAATAAGGTGGTAGCCAAAAACTAAGTTAAGCAAAGTTAAAAAGGCAAACAAATTTGTAACAATGAGGTAGCAATACACTTTGCTGTGGTCTCCACATTTGCACTGCTCTTTCCATCATTGAAAATTGCTCAGATAATTCACTGAAGAAAGAGGTGTCCACATGCTCATGCTTTCCCTAACCCATAAACCAATGCTCAGAAGTCTTCCATAATTTCATCCAGGCTCTGAGATTAAAACTGACAATCAAGAATGTGGAAAAAAATGGAGGTCCAAAATATTTCCAGGTCCACACTTTCTACAGGTGAGGGCCACAGGAAATAAGACCCAATGATTTTAGAAAACATAGCCTGGACCAGACTCCATATGCACCAACATTTCCACCAATCAGACAACACTGTACAGTCAAAAGTTAATCCTTTTTCCTTTATATTTGGTGTCTACCACCTGGCCTATAAGTCCTCCCTCCATTATCTGGCTTCACTGAATATTTCCACCATTGCTTCCCAATAATCCCCAACCTTTCCTTCTGCCCCAGATTCACATGAAATCCTGAGCCCAGCAGAATTGTTCTCGTTGGGTGCCATCCCTGCCATGACAATAATGCTCTTTAATTTTTACCATATCTGCACAATTTCAGAAAAATCCCATAGAGCCCCTACCTTCTATGAAGGCTTATATTCTACTCACCATTTCTTTTTCTCTTTGAACTCCAAGTGAAATAAAGCTGCACACTTCCACTGGGTCCAACACAATGTGTGCCATAATGATGATATGACAAACAAAATTACCCTACTGTTGGCATTTACTTAGCACCAAACATGTTCCAGGTGATAAATCTAATTGCTTCATGTGTTAATCATTCAATCTTCCTCCAAAGCTAGGTTCTAATATTATCCATATATTAAGATAAAGGCAATGAGAGTGGATGAGGCAAAGTGAATTTCCTAAGGTCACACAGTTAGAATGGCAGAACCAAGACTTAAACTCAGGTGGTGTGGTGTGGGTCAAGCACCCTGCTCTCATAACGCTGCCTTGATAACTAACTGGTTGAACATCTGAATGCAGTCCATCCTAAACTGCCAGCAATTCCAGAGCAGACCATTAGGCTTTATCCTCCATAAATGCTACTCTCATTTCCCACTTCTTCCTTTTCAAATTCCCAAACACCCATGAAAGCCAATCTCAAATGTTACCTCCTCTGTGAAGCCACATTCATCAGGCAGAATTAGCATTTTCTTCCAAAATTCCAACAGATACAAAGATGAAAATAAAAATAACTTCCTTCTGCCACCAGAAACACATGCTTAACACTTCATACATATATTTCCATATTGCACTAAAACAGTTATCACAAACATGTTCCCATGTCATTTAATATTCAACAGCCTAATTTATGATTGCCCAACATTCCAATGTACAATTATTATAATTGAATATGATCTTAAGCCATCAGATCTGTCCAAAGATTAACATGGACAACTCAGCAGAAATTTGTCCAGCCCAGTTATCCAGGGCTAAATATTTGGAGCACTGGCAGAGTATAGCTCTCATGGCACTATCCCAATTTCCCACAGTGCTTGGGCAAGATGTAAAGGCTGATTTATTAATGCCTCTTCTCTGGCCAATGGCCCAATCATCTTTGTCACTGCCAATATTTTCTGAAATGGATTTTAAGCTCTAGGAGAACAAAAAGCTAATCAGCTTAACTCACTGTATAGGGCATTACATTATAAAATTACTTAAAGGTTAGCAAAAGAAAATCAGATCCACAAACAGAAATCAGTACTTAACTGTTTTTATAGGTACAAATTAAAGTTGGTACCACACCTTAAGTTTTCACACCAATCTCATGAAGACTAACATTCTAATGAAAGTAGCAAGAATAATAATAGCCAATATTTTATAAAACTTTAAAGTGTTTTTGACACTCACCATCTCATTTACTCTTTAAAAAACATTTCCAAAGTAGATATTGTTCAAGATGAGAAAACAGTAGCCGGATAGCCTGATAAGTTTTTCCAAAGCAACTAAGAGGTGGAGCTGAAGTCAGACCTCAGATTTCCAAAGCCAAAGGTTGTGCTCATTTATATCATATTGTGCTGTCTCTTCAAGATCCGATTTCTACCCAGAACAATGAACTACTCTAGGATGGGGGTTCCCAAGATGACAAGCATGAATCTATAGGAAGAAGAATTAGGAGCTCCCCAGAGCTACAAACAGCCTTCCAGAACATACTATATGAGAACTTGGCCACCTTTGTCCTAAACTGTGCATGTGGAGTGGGATGTGTTCTTGCTCTCATTGGACACAGTCTCCAAGAACCAGCATAGGGCCTGACCAAGAATAGTTCTGCTTGTCACTGCATGATGGTGACTCTATAGGAATCATCCAGTCCAGAACACAGATCTCTGAGATGCAACCAGTGAACTGCAATTAGATGCATTCAGGACCAGAAACACAGAGACAATGAAAAGAATGTAACAATTGGCACTGGATCCTTCAATCCTAGACGTATCCTTCACAGGAATTAGATGGGTGGCCCTACCCTCTCATGGGCTTTGGTTTCTTCACTTGCAGAATGAAAAAGTTGGCCAAATTATATCAAAAAGGCTGTATTATTTACATATGTGGAAAGGGAAACTGTTTCCATTTCAGGACTTCTGTAGAACTCTGCTAAATTCTAAATCAGGGTTCCTAGGTATTTAGGAGGTATCTACACCATAGTTGAATGAGAAATTATTCACTCTGAGTCATTAGTCCTTGCATGTATAACCTGCACCTTTGATGTGAGAAGACAATACACGTCCTTTGGGTGTTTCTAGCACAGGCTTTAAAGGAAGATAGTAGAACCCTTCATTGCCTAGAATCTCACTAGAGCTCACTCCACAGATGATAGACTGGATCCAATTCCCAAACCAGTATGATCCTCACTTGGCCTCTGAAGCTTTTGTAAAATACAGATTCCTGGACTCCACTCCTAGCAATTCTAATCTGGTATGCCTGGGCCGAACCTGGGAACCTGTTTTCAAGGAATGACTTTTCAGGTGATTGTTATGAACATCTGCAAATATCCCAAGGTTGTCATCAGCCTAAAATACTTATTTAGATTATCCTATTGAGAGGAATCAGAACCTTACCCAGGCCATCTGGCACATCAATTAATTCATCCAGTTCCCTCTGGAGGTCCAGGCATTGGCACTTGCATCTCCAGGTGAGGCTGGTAGGTTCTGGTGTATTCATCCTGCCATTCACAGGGGAGAGCAGAGAGCCCACAAGTCGAGATCCTGAACTACACCTCTGGTTTTATCATTCACCTGGTACAAGTCACTTTATTACTAGAGTCTCAGTTCCCTCTCAAAAAGCATCTAGGAATACCAAATTCATTCAATGTGGCAAACGTTCAGTGTGGTCTGCACATGAATTACCCTGTAGAGTTGGGTCACTCCCTCAAGAAGGCATATGATACAACTGTACTTCTTACATTATTGTTTTTGTTATAAATAGAAAATCTTGATGACAAGAGACAGAATCCAGAACCTGCTGTGTTATTTCTGGATATGTATTAGAAATGCAGGATTCTCCATTACCAAATGATTCCCAGCCTCTCTTGCGGGAGAACTGGAAGTGCCTGGTTCCCAAACCCTGTCACTCTTTCCCCACCCCAGCCTTCCCTCTGCACAGGCCATGGGAATGGTGTAAACAGGGGCTGTGCAGAAAGAATACCCAGGCCCTTTAGTGGAGTGCTACCTGTATGAATTTGCTAAGGAGGTTGTAACATGGTACCAGAGAGGAGCTGGCTTAAACAATAAAAACCTATTGTCTCACCATTCTGGAGGCAGACATCCAAGATGAAGGTGTATACAGCATTGGTCCTTTCAGAAAGTGTGTGTGTGGGGGGGGAGATTGTGTTTAATGCTTCCCCCAACTTCTTGTGGTTTCTTGCCAATCCTTGGCATCCCTTGGCTTGAGGACACATCATCCAAATATTTGCCTTCACTGTCACATGACATTCTTCCTGTGCATCTGTTTCCAAACATCCCCATTTTATAGGGATTAGCATGACCCTAATGACCTCATCTTAATTGCCTTTTATTTTAAGGATCCCATCTTCAAAAGAGGTCACATTTCAAGGTGGGGTTAGGACACCAACAATGTCTTTTTGGAGGGACACAATTTAACCCAAACATTGCCCCAAACCTCAAGACTGAACCCACTCCCTGGTTCCTCTTCCTGCCTTATGCCCCAGTGACACAAGACAGGCTGTGAGGCATTTGCAGGGTTACAAGACTCCAGTTAGAAGATCACTTCATCCAGTGTGTCTTGCTTTACACACTATCAGAAGATAATGCATTATGCAGAACTCACTTTATTTTCTTCTGCAATTCTCTCCACTCTTTTCTGTACCCAATATACTACTGCATCATTTATCACATATTTAATAAAATGTTACTAGCTCAGAGTTGCATCCTAGTGGATCAGGTCTTGGTCAGAATCTGATGATGTTTGTTTCCATCTTAGGTTGGACCCCCTACCTCCTGGATGGTTTCTGACCCTCTGCCCCATCTTGGCAAACCTCCCAGTCCTGGGTTAAGAACATAGTTCCACCCAGCAGGTAGACAAGGGTGGGATCTCTCTAAAACACCAGGTGGGAAGCAAAGTAAAATGTGACTCCAAGAATTATTTAACAATTTCTGGTTCTTCTAACACTGTCATACTTGAAGTTTAGTTTTCCTAACCTGTTCCTTTCACTTTTCCCAATAAAACAGGAAATATCAGAACTTTCAAACTGCTAAATAAGTGAAATAACATTTTATTCTCTCATCAATTGTTCTATAGATTCAGTGATAGCCTATGAATAAATATTCTCATGGACTCTTCCTTGAGTGTATTTGCACACTCTCCTTCTGGGGAACAAACACCCACACAGATGCCAAGCGGAAGGAAAATAAATAAACCAAACAGATACCTGGAGACAAATATTAACTACCCTCTGCTAAAATGAGGCTCCCATAAGAATGAGGACTGAACTCAATTACCCAAGCTAAGGCTACGGCCCGATGAACTCCCCATGGAAATACAACAGGGAGGGTATAATATGAAGCTCTGGAAGCATTCAAATTAATTACAAACAGAGTCGGGTTTGTTGGGAGCTTCATGTCCAAGAATGCCTTTCTACAATTCAGCAAGTTTATAGCTCTTTTGAAGCTTGGCAAATATCCCTCTGCTGAAGAGAAATCTGTCCTCTTCAAAATATAGAAAGTCCCTGTGTGAATAAAAATGACATCTCTGTGGTGACCCATAGATGTTTCCCCTAAAACTGGGCCTATCAGATCTGGCCTTAAAAAGGCAGTGAGAATACTTTGAAGAGGCAAAGTCCATCATGCATCTCAGGTTCAAACATGCTCAAGGGGCTCACCAAAGTGCAGCTGGACCCATAAAATAATGGTGCTTATTTCATACACTGAAGTAAAGGCCCCCACCACCAGGAGCTTGTATAATCTTTACATTATTACTTCCATTGTACTGATTAAACCTGAAGCCTTTCAAGGTCAGCATCTTGTCCAATGTCACATCTGCATGTGAAGGGGACAGATTTCTCTGTCCTATTTGACTCCAGAACCCAAACTCTTAAACTCTTCTCGCTCCTCAAAAGTTAGTCCCAACAACTGGCTGAAATCAAATAGCCAACAAGTCAAGCCAGCAGGTCAACCAGGCAAGCCAGTTCCCAGAAGCCAAGATAATACGTTGTCTAGTCACAATTTTTACCTCTCAAATGGCCTTGGGGGCCATATGCAGATACAGCCTTAGGGGTCTTCACAAGTCTGAGAAGTAGGGAGCTCGTAGGCTCCTTAATAAAATAACCCAAGGTCTATGCAGTTGATGAAAATGGCAGAGGAAGAAATCTGATAGGCAGCTAGCCTACAGGTCCTGAAGATTTCTGACTCTGTTATGTGAGAGACAAACTTAGGGAGGCAGTACTCAAACTAGCATCTGTCATATCATAGCCTTCACTGGCTTAAGTCAAGGGAAGAATAACAGGACAGGACAGGAGTGGTGGTGCACATCTACAATTTTAGTGACTCAGGCTACTCAGGGAGGAGCATCACAAGTTTGAGGCCAGCCTCAGTAACTTAGCAAAAGACCCTGTCTCAAAATAAAAAAATAAAATAAAAAGGGTTAGGGAAGCAGGACAGTGGTAAAGTACCCCTGGGTTCAATCCCCACTACTGTGAAAAATAAATAAAATAAAATAAAATAAAGAATGATAGGGAGGGGAGACCTTGGGTTCACCACGTGGAGCTTCCTAATAAAAAGCTTCATTTCATAGCTTCTCTCCTTTAAAGGCAAAGTTGTAATATTCATTGTCTCTATAAAACTAAAAGGCTTAGCAAAAATATTTGGATACTTGACTTTAATGTTTCATGTGGTTCAAAGGCATATGGCATGTGTAACTTCTCAATTTATTTTTTATCATCTTTGTAAAGGAGTCAATGTGATAGCTGCAAAAATGTCCCCAGCTCTTCATTTATCACTTTGCAATCAGTGTTTTCTGATCCTCTCATCATTTGGTGGGGCTGTCCCTTGAATTTGCACTGTCCTTGTTACTTAATTTGACCATAAGCATTGCTCAAAGTGATGTTATGCCATTTCCAAGTCTGGACTTCAAGTGGTCTTTGCACTTCCACTCCCTGACAACATTCTGTGAACAAGTCTCAACTAGGTAATAGGAAATAAAAGACAAGTCCCAGTTAACCACCAGCCAACTTCAAGACATGTGAGGCCATCCTAGTCTAGTCATGCCCCAGTTGACCACCAGATGATCATAGACACATGGGTAAGCTTAGGTGACATCATTTGACCTTGTCTCAGCAGCATAACTGCTCAGTCAACACATGAGCCTCAGTAAATGTTTACTATAGAAGCAAATGAGTTTGAGGATGGTTTATTACACAGTTATAGCTAACTAATTCTCAATGCATAAGTGGAGAGTCTTTCTTCAAGATATTCACATGGAAAACAAAAGCTTGTTCTGAGCAAGTGCCCCTTCTCTTGGTTCATCACTTTATTTAGAAAAATGTTCTGTTTATGAACTACCATTTATGGACTATTTTTTTTTTTTTTGGTACCAGAGATTGAACCCAGCAGTGTTTAACCACTGAACCACATTCCCAGGCCTTGTTATTATTTATTTTGAGTTACTCATGGCCTCGCTAAGTTGCAGAGACTGGCTTTGAATTTGCAATCCTCCTGCTTCAGCCTCCCAAATCAGTGGGATTACAGATGTGTGCCACCATGCCCAGCTCATTTATCGATTTTTATTTAATGTGTGAGAAATTAGGATAAGCCCTTTTGTTCCATTTTCTTGCTTAATCCTCACAGCAACTTCATTGTAATAGACACACATAAGAATTGAGATTTAATAGTCTCTCATTAAGGATAAGGAGAGACTTAACAGGTAGATTGAACTAAGGTCACATAAAAAGTGGCAGATCCCAAACATGAATCCAAGACCAACTTATTCCAAACTTACATGCTTAAGAAGTTCTGTCTCTGTAATTAATAATGCTGTTGCTGAGTTAAAAAATTCCCACCATCGTCATACAGCCAGTCCCCGTGCTCTTTACCCATAGGAAGTCTCATGAATAATAAGCCTCACCAATTTCTCCCAGTCCAGCTGAGGACAAGCTCAGGCTAATTTAGCTTTGCTCTCTGTGCCAAAAGGAAGGAGGGAATTTCTCCCTGAACAAAAGTCAAAAGAAGTGTCCAGGGCCAGGATCAGAATGTTTATTCTATAATGGTAGAATAGTACATATTGTAGGTTTTGGAGGCCTTTTGTGCTTTTATTGGTGCATTACAATTATACATGATAGTTGGGTTATTCGTTTTGACATAATCATATGGGCATGGAATTTAATTCACCCCATTTTAGGCCACAGTATCCCCTCTTTTCCTCCCCTCCACCCTCCCTCTATTCAGCTCATATAGTCTTGAAGGCACTGTTCTACCATAAAACCAGACATAGATAAAATATAAATAAATGGGTATGTCTGTGTGTCATAGAATTTCATTTACAAAAAAACAAAAAATACAAAAACAGGTATTGTTTATCCAGTCCTGGCCTAAGGGATAGCAAGGGGAGAAATATACTGTAATGTTAGTGCCCCTTCTCCCTGGAGTTAGGAAAAATAACAAATAGTCTATTAAAAATGTTTTACATATTAACAATATCTGAATCATCCACTCTTTTAATAAGGTGGCAGAGATGACTAAATATTTCATATTGAACAGATTCATTTTGATTGACTTGGACTATTTGCCAAGAGTGCTGTGTTAAGAAAGACCCAGAGGCTACATCTTGAGTCCAAAAGAAAGGATACTGTGATTGATTAGGAATGTCTGCCTTGGGCAAGAAAAAAAAAAATAACACAAGGGAAGTCAAATATCCCACACAACTGTCATTCATGTTCAATACTGTCACTGCTCATTTTCAACACAAATTAACTGAGGATAATATAGGCTTTTCTTCAGAAACAGTTGTGAATAATCCTGAGTGCCCTTAATGCAGTGATCTGATTGACATCTTCATCTCAAAATTTTCAGTAACTGGATCAAACCAAATGAGGAATTCCAGTAACTCCCTTGCAACATTAACCCAGGCAGCCTTTACTTGGGTCTAGTCAAGCACTTGGGCAGTCCTACAGGCCCGGATTCCCCATCCATTAAGAAACACTCCAGCTGGCCAGTGTAATCCAGCAGCTCAGGAGGCTGTGGCAGGAGATCACAAGTTCAAAGCCAGATTCAGGACTTAGCAAGGTCCTAGGCAATTTAGCAAGATATTGTCTTAAAATATAAAAGGCTAGGGATGGGCTGGAGTGGTGGTTCAGCGGTTTCGGCACTTGCCTGGCAAGCACGAGGACCCGGGTTCAAACCCCAGCACCACGTACACAACTAAGTGTGAGAGCAATGAAGGCCATGTGAAAAACTAAATAAAGTTGTTTCTCCCTTTCTCTGTTTCTCTCTCACAGTCCCTCTCTCTTTAAAAAAAAAAAGGCTAGGGATGTTGATAGTGGTTAAGCACCCCTGGGGAAAGAAAGAAAGAAAGAGAGAGAGAGAAAGAGAAAGAAAGAAAGAAAAAAGAAGAGAAAAGAAGAGAAGAAACAGCCCAACTATTACTCATCTCTCTGTGCAGAGCTACAATACATGGACATAGAATTTTCCTTTGGTGGCTATTAAAAAACTTCCTTAATTCACCATTCACTCCCACTGAGCATACAAAGTTCTATCTATCTACTAGAGAAGCTGGAAAGCCATCCAGATAAAGTACAAAAGACTCAAGCTTTAATGGGCACTGAAAATATATTCTTAGTCCTCTTAATACCTAAGTTTGAGACAATGAGACACTGAGGAATTCCTTCTCTAATATTCTGTTTAGACCCCTGCTATCCATGATGATAGCCACTAATCACATGTAGCCAAGTAAATTAAAAGCAAGTAAAATTAAAATTTCAATTTCTTACCCATATTAGTCCTATTTCAAGCTGTATTATCATATGGTACAGATAGAGAACACTTCCATCATCACAGAAACTTCCAGACAGTGCTGATTTTGACTACAACAGTGATGCCATAGGGCTCTGTTTGCGTCTCACAGGCACAGAGGCCCCAGAAGAGGCCCCAGCAGAGGCTGTTTGCCATTAACATCCTAACACTCTACCTGAATGTTTGTTTTCTGGCTGGAAGGGCACTCAGCCACATGTGGGGAAGGCCAGGTCTGCCTTTGCCAGCTAACACCTCAAAGAACAGAACTGAAAAATCACAGGAGGGAATCGGTGGACAAGCACCCCAGATTCCATGCTTCCTGACTTGCCTGTCTCTGAGGCAAGGTCTATCGTGTCTCCCGGAGTTTCCCATGAACAGTGGGGTCCAGTGCCCACAGTGATCACCTTTGCTCCCTTCCTTAGGTTGATCTGGGTGGGCTCCTGGCAGAACCCAGCTAAGGCCATTAACTGCATCAGTAATTCACAAATACTAAGATTCTCACATTTGTCTTGACACTGAATCTTGGCATTTGGAAACTAACTGATTTAACAAGTGGAAAAGATGATCGTTTATAGAATCAGAATGAGATCTCAAAAAGAGGCGCTTCCTCAACTACCAAATCTACTTTTTTTTTTTTTTTTTTTTAGCAATTTCCAAAAATCAGATGTTTCTCAATGACATCTGACCTCCATGGAGAATACTGAAATGGATACACCCCTGGCTATGACAGCTATTCCCACAGCCTGCTTTTCAGGACCTTTGGTCACCAAGTCATTAGCATATGTGAACCAGAGCCATGGAGACAATGACCACTCACTCACTCACTTGCAGGTTTTATTTTCTATGTGACTTTTCAAGTGTGACTGTTCCATGATCAAACTTGCCTGATCATTTATCTTTTGCTGTCTTCTTTGTCCTACAATTTTATTCATATATAATTAACATCCTGTATAAGTCATGCATTGAAAATATGAAATTTGACATTTTTTAGTATATTCACAGGGCTGTACAATCGGTAATCTGTTATACAGATCATTTTCACCCTAATAGGCAGTGTGATCTCACACATTCCTTCTACTCAACAATCTTGTGACTACATCCAAAAATCAAAGTCACTTGCACTGGAGAATCATTTAACACCATAAAGACAGACAAAAGAATAAGCAATAATTGTATTAATGTCGCTCCCTTCCACTTTTTTCTTTTTTTATTGGTGCATTGTAGTTTTACATATTGAAGGGGTTTGTTGTTATACTTTCATACATGCACACATCATATATATCCTCCTTAACCCTCCTCATCCTCTGGCCTCCTTCCTCCCTACTCTCCCTCTCCATCTCCCAGCCCCTAGTCCACCATGTTGCCCCCAGTTTGAATAGTAATCTGTGTTTGATGAGTCAATTGTCTAAACTTATTTTTTTTTAAAGAGAGAGTGACAGTGAGAGACAGAGAAAGAGAAAAACAACTTTATTTAGTTTTCCACATGGCCTTTGTTGCTCCAACACTTAGTTGTGTACATGGTGCTGGGGTTTGAACCTGGGTCCTCGTGCTTGCCAGGCAAGCGCTGAAACCGCTGAGCCACCGCTCCAACCCATGTCTAAACTTATTGTCTCTCATTTTTTCCTATATTATACTCTAGATTTCACTTATGAGAGAAAACATTTGGCCCTTGAGGTTCTGGGTTTAGCTAATTTCACTCAGCATGATTTTCTCCATTTCCATCCATTTACCAGCAAAGACCATGATTTCATTTTTTTAATAGCTGAGTAGAACTCCATTGTGTGTGTATATATATATACACACACACACCACAGATTCTTGATCCCATTTATCCAATGATGGGCATCTGGATTGATTCCACAATTTAGCTATTGTAAATTGTGCTTTGATGTAGCTGTGTCACTGTAGTAAGCCCAATTTATATATTCTGGGAAAATACCAAGGAGTGCTTCCTTTCATTTTTAAAAATTACCATATTTAGTCACATTTACCTGTTTATACTTAAAAAAATTAGCAGGACTGGACTCATCAGCAACATGTTTTTTTTTTTTCCTAATAAAGTGCAAATTCCTGTACAAAAACATATTATCTTTAAAAATTCCATCTCTCACTAGTTCTCTGATTTTTAATGATGACAAACCACTTTGGTGAAATAGCTCCTTTTCTCACACTGACCCAGTTCCCTGCTTTTCCAGGAATATCCCAACATCCATTGGGGCCACAGAAGCCCCCATCCTAATGTGCTTCACATACCCTAATTTGAGTATCCTGGTAGTAGTTGAGGTTTCAGTTAGAGCAGGTAAACATTAAACCCAGGGGGGAGTTAAAAGCATACCACCTATCACCCACAAGATATCCAACTAGAACGTAGGTTTAAGTGTTGAATGTCTTTCTAGGGACACCCATTGTATCACTGGATATTCTCTCATCACATACCCAGACACACCTATGCGACCCCCCGCCTCCATGAAAAACACACACATGGCCTGAAGTTTGAAAAGTCTGACAAGAGCCACCCATGTTTTAAAAACCACTCACAGCTTGGAAGGACACTTCCCTGGTCCTTACATCTTCTGGCAGGACACAGCCCCAACCAAGTATCCATGAATGAACCATAAGGACTCAGCTACTAGCTCCTTCATCTCACTAAAGAAAAACCTCAGTTCACCTGACACTAACTAGAAAGAGCAAAAATTGAAGGCTATTTAGATAGTCCTGGCTCCATAGAGTTCAAACTTCCAAGTTCCAGAAAAGGGTGGCACAGAGTAGAAGCAGAGGTGGGGCTCCATTAACAGGCGAGAAAACTACAGCCTTTATTTTCTTTAAAATATCCCATGCAGCATCACTATATGCATGGGACCATGGTCACCTTTTATTTTAGGGGTCCTAGCGATTCCCCAAATGCTTCTCTGGTAC
>PVKS010004913.1:0-76142 GCA_004027875.1 Aplodontia rufa | reverse complement strand
CATGGATTCATTACTGTCACTTTCATTCTTCCAACCTTTCATTGGCTCCCTCTCCTACTCAGAGGTAGATCCAAACTCCTTTCTTAGCTAAGACCTTAAGATGGTCCAGCAGCCCTACCCAAATTTCCAATTCTTCTCCCTCCCATCTAGTCACCATCATAATGCCCTTCTCCTTTTCTCAAGCACCTCTGTTTCTGTCCTGACTGTGGACCTTTTTAGGGACTGATCTCTCAGACTGTAATGTTCATTCCTGGTTGACACAGGACCAGCTCCTTCCTTCCATGAAGTTTCTGTTCCTTTGGCTCCCCATCTAAACCACCCTTCCCAATGACTCCCACCACCACTTCTTACCTTGTTCTCCTTCTCTGTAGCAGTGATCACAATTTGATGCTTTCAATTTGTGCTTTGCTTATCCCTTTACTCTGTCACACACATTCCCCTTACTCCCAAAATAGAGTAGAGAGACTTAGCTATGAGACATGGGAGGTGAGGCCCGACCCAGGTTGAATGCTTGATTTCTACAGGAATGGGTGGATGAATCAATCAATACACAAAGGGGACTTCATTGTTTTTAAACTGTTTTGTAAGTGAGTTCTAACTTAGAGATAAACTGAAACAACAGTACATGAAACTTATAAACTCTTTATCCATGCTCATCTATTGTCAATATCCTGCCCAACTGCTTTACCATTCTATTTATCCATCTATATATTTTCTAATTACCTATCTCCTCTCTCTTCTGATCATATTACATATATTCTATGTCATTTCTTCTGAACTGTTCTAGGTTGTATGCATCATGACCCTTCACCCTTCAATGCCTAGGTGTTTATTTCCAAAGAATAAGGCTGTTCTCATCATATAACCAAGACACATTCATGAAGTTCAGTAAGTTTATCATTGATATAGTTCTTTTATCTAATCTAGCACCCATTTTCAAGTTTTGTCAGTGGATCCAATACCATACACTAGAGCATTTTTCTTCCAGTATAGGATCCAGTCAAGATATGACATTTAGCTATTTCTTCTCATTGATCTCCTTTCATCTGAAGCAGTTTTTCAGAATTTTCTGTCTTGAATGACATCAACTTTTTTGAAAAACACAATCCTTATTTCCATAGGATATTCCTTATTGGGGGCTGATCTAGTACTCCTGCATAATTACATTTGGTTTGCACATTCCTGGCCAGAACACTATTAGAAGATCCATCTGTCATTCTCAAAACATCACATCTTGGAAGACTGTGGTCCCCTTCGTGACATTAACTTTGATCAAAGTAATTTAATCAAGGTGCTGTCAGATTTCTCCACTGTGTGACTATTTTTCCTCTTCCTACTTATAACCAATCTGTGAGGAGACCTTTTAATACTCCACAAATATCTTTGCTCATCAAATGTTTCCCCTAGATTTTGCATGTATTGGTGACTTTTTAATGTCCTAATCCTTACTTACTATGACAGTTGCAGTTTTATTTGTTTCCCAGTGCAGCACCTCCTCCACATTTAGCAACCACTATTCAGAACTCTGCTGTAAGCAAAACTCACCCTGGCATAGATACACACATGCTTCTTCTCTATGTGTGCATCTATTTATTATAAGTGTGGAATCATGGATTCTTATTTTTTCAGATTTTATACTTCATTTCTATTCTTAAATATTTTGATACTCAAACCTTTCCAGATTTGGCCAGTGGGAGCCCTTCTGAGCCAGCTCTTAGGTAAAAGGAATCATTTTAAAGTACATCCAAGGGGCTGGAGTGGTGACTCTGTGGTTATGGTGCTTACCTGGCATGGGCAGAGATGTGGAATTTAACCTCAGCACTACATACACAATGAGGTATCAGAGCAACAAAAAACCACATGAAAAACTACATAAAATTGATTCTCTCTCTCCCCCCTTTATAAATAAATAAATAAAATAAAGTACATCCAAAAGATTCTGGTTGCTTAAAAAGTGTCCTTTGCCTCCTTTTAAGGGGGAAATCAGTGTTTCTCTCTCTTTGAGGCTATGGACAGTTGGGAGTCAAATAATTTGCCAAGCCACAGCTCTTCAGTGATCCTGACTGCCTCTATGAGCACAAAGAGAAAACAAACCAGTCTTATGGACTCAGCAAATTCAGACCCAGAGCCTGAAAAGACCTTCCTCAGTCCATTCCTGCCCAGAGACGCTTTAAATCAAAGCCACACAAACTAGCCTCCATCTCTGCAACCCACTGAAATGACTCTTTGTTAAGGCACAACTATGCTACAGAAGATAGTGTTGGTTCAAGCACCATGTTACAGTGAATGTAGTATAACATGGTATATGATGTATAAGGAACATTTTTCAATTAAAGTCATGCTTAGAGACTCTAGATGATTAAAACACTAATTGAAACCAGCTCAACGGCTGTCTAGTAACATGATAGGCTTCCAACCTGGAACAAGCAAGACTTTACATATGTTAGATCAGTGAGAGTCCCTGCCTGCTGTCAAGGTCAAAAATCTTGACCCTGAAATAGCATAGGTAAGAGGCTAGCACTTGCTGTGGATTAATTAGAACAGATGAAGCAAACAGCAAACTCAGGACCAATGAACATGTTTTCAAACTAACTGCCTTGTGTTACTTAGCTGTGAAGGGGGAAGAATTATTTTCTGGGGATATAAGATCCAGAAGGGGGAAATTACATATGTTCCCCAAAGAAAGATTCCCCAACACATCCCACTGCCCTGCTAGCTAAATAATAAATGTGATGACAGAATATACAAAATACGTTTCATAGCTATAATAGAATTCAATCAAATATTATAATAGTGGTCAAGGTTATAAACAAACTTACTTGTTAAGCACTCACATGTGGTTTATATGTACACAGTGAACTGATAAACTGAATCATGAATCAGAGGACACCTTACTGTGCATTTTTATAGGAATAATGACAGTTTGCACACATTGATAGGAAGAAAGCATACTTGTGGAATAAAGCCAAGGAATAAAAGATAAAGATCAGTTAATACAAAAAGAAAAAGATGAGACCACAAAGTCAGTAAATGCAAGTGAACAAAGACCATTCTATTAGCATATTATTTTTTCTAACAAGTAAAAACTCTTTTTATGCCCACTTTTCCTCTGAGTAACTGTGTTATTTCACTTTACCCTTTTATAGCAAAACTTTTGACAAGAGTCGTCCATCTGATCTGTCTCCAATTCTTTTCCCATCCTTTTTTGGATCCACTCCAATCAGGATATTGCTTCCACAGTACCAAGTCCGCTCTTATCCATGTCACCAATGGCCTTGGAGTCACTTGATGTGTTAGCAGTCATACTCTGCTGCCAGCTCCCTTCTCTCTGGACACCCAGCTTCCAGGACCACATCTGCTGCTCTTCCTCCCAGTCTCTTCTGCTAATTCCCTGAAGGGACTGGACTTAGTCCTTGGTCCCTTTCTGTCTACAATTCACTTTCACAGGGGCTCTCCTGCTCCTCATGGCTATAAACACAAACTTCCCTCAATTTCAGTCTCCATTTCCTATCTCCAGTCTCCTGTTGCCCAGCCTCCTGATGCATACTTCTCATTCCCATCTTTTCTCATTATTTCAATGTAGATGTTTATAACACATCTTGAAATTAATATTTCCAAAACAGTATACCTGATCACCCCAAAAATCTTGCTTCACCAGCCTTCTCAACCATTCTTGCACCTGCTCAAATCAAGATCCTAGATTCCTCTATGAATTTATCACCCACATCCATTCTTTCAGGATGTTCTCATTGCCTTCAAATCATATCCAGAATCTAGTGCCTCCTCTCACTCTCTTTTGTTACCACCCTGTTGTGAGCCCAACAATTCTAATAATCTAAACTTCCCACTTGTCCCCCATTTTTCTTTGTCAACCCAACATTCTGGTTGATCTAACAAAAACAACCTAAACCTGGTCATGTCACTTCTTGGAGCAAAAGGTAGTCCTCTATTTCATAGCAGAATTGAGAGCTCTCCTTTGGACTCAAAGTCTCTAAGTGACCTACTTCTCATATCCTTCTTTACCTCTTTCCCACCCCTCTCTTCTCTCATCCCATTCAGCAAGCATTCTTCCTTCAACATTGGAGCTTTGCCCTTATGTCCCCTCTGCCTGACCGTTCTTCCTCAGATATATCCATGGCTCCCTCTCTCCTCCTTCAGAAATTGCTCAGATGTTACCTTCTCAAGAGTTCCACTTTGTTTAAAATTACAACCCACCCCATAATTCCCTATATCCTCTTCCCTTGTTCATTTTCTCCTGTAGCATCTATTCCTTTCTAGTGTCTTTCATATTTACATAGGAAAGTTTACTGTCTAATATTCATCTTTTGCACTACCCTGAAGTCTAGATGGAAACTAAGTGGGTAGGGAGTCTGGTTTTCATATTCCTTATCCTTATGTCCAAGAACACATAATGGGTAACAGATAGTAGATACCCAATAAACATAACTGAATGGAATGAACATGTTTCTATACAATCTGTAAATAGATAGACAAAATGAAGAGGATACACATGAAAAGGTGGTGAGCTGGGAAAACAAGAGAGGGTCCTGAGTCTGGGGAGCAAGCCAGTCCACAGAAGTAATATCCTAAAGCTATTATGATGATAAGGTGACTATATCAAAGAAACAAAACATATTAAAAGCAAAATAACATGTCCCAATGCAAGCTCCCTTTGGGGGAAAGGTACAGAAGACCTCATGGAAGACCAAAGAGGTGTAATCAAGGTTAACACCAAGACTCTTCAGAGCAGCTGGCTATAGCACACACTGATGTTTCTCTTGTTTATTCTGGTAGAAGTGTGCAAGTGACAAATCAAGTGGTGCACATCCATGTCATCTTGCATGCCCCACCCACTGGCATGTCTATCTGGGAGGACTCTTACATAGGGAAATGAAAGAAGGACTTTTTCTTGGTGAACTGCTTGGGAACAAAGTGACTATAACTGTCTGCTTTTCTGTTGCTGTCTCTTCCCATCCATGGAATAAGAACAGATAGGGAGTCAACAATGATTTTCTTAATAACTAGAGAAGTTCCAGGTAATTCTATTAATCTACCACTTCAGCAATCACAAGAAGAGAAAATGTTAGAAATTCTCTTTCCTGTTGTGTGAAACATAACAGAACAAAACAATTCAAGACTTGATAACTAAATATTAATAATATTAAAAATAAAATTAAAGAAATAAAGAAACATTAGTCAAAATAAACACAGGGAACAGAAAGCCTCCATTAAAGGAGTAGGCCATGTCTCCTTCCTGGTGCAGTCTTGTTCTAATAAATCTCTAAACAGTACCTAATTATTGGCAGGATTTATTTTTCCTGGCTTTCTAAAGAATCCATTTCTACAAAACAAAGAAATCAAGCTTTGTTTTGTATAAAAGCAGGAAAAGTGAATGTATTGGAAATTATTTTGCTCCTCATGCTCTAGACTTCCCTTCCCACTGACCTTGCTCTGTGGTCTCAGAGGTCCAACCTGACTTCCTGACCCTCTAGCTTCCAGGTGAAGGGCAAGACATTAAAGGGTAGGAGGAGAAAGCACCAGGGAACTTATTCCCCTAGTACTTTCCCAGTCCATGGATGCTCTTGAGTTCCCAACATCCACAGCTCACAGTTTGGGTACTCCCACCTTCATTTGTTCCTACAGCCACAAGGAACCTGGTAAATGGCTTCTTGTTAAGGACACTCTGGTTGCTTCACAGCTCCCCAGGGTTCCCTCATCCTCCCCAGGCTGGTGAACAGCCCCTTTATGAAACTATCCATCACCCCTTCTGAGTACCCCATTTGCTGCTTCCTAGACCCTGGCTAAAAGAAGAATTCATGGGCTGGAGCGGTGGCTCAGAGGTTTCGGCGCTTGCCTGGCAAGCACGAGGACCCAGGTTCAAACCCCAGCACCACGTACACAACTGAGTGTTGGAGCAACTAAGGCCATGTGAAAAACTAAATAAAGTTGTTTCTCTCTTTCTCTGTCTCTCTCACTGTCCCTCTCTCTTTAAAAAAGAAGAAGAAGAAGAAGAAGAAGAAGAAGAAGAAGAAGAAGAAGAAGAAGAAGAAGAAGAAGAAGAAGAAGAAGAAGAAGAAGAAGAATTCGTAAGAAAGGGCGCACCACACATTCTGAGGGAAATGCATTCCTTGATCCTGTAGGTGCCTCCTCTTTCATGCAGGTGGTTAGGATGGTACAGGGACTGGAGGAGACCACTGTCAACTCCGAGAATGAGCTGGGGCTGCTTACCCACATCAGCACTCCCTTCTCTTTATAGGGACTCTGACCTACAGGCTACTTAAGATATTTTAGTAATGCAAAAGAATGACAAGCATGAGTAAGAATGAGGTGGTGTCATCTCATTAAAAAAAAAAACAAAAAACCTCTACCTCCCATGCACCTTTGCAAGCTGTCATAACAGAAAAGCTGTGCTTCTCCAACGTCAACTTCCATGGTAAAAACTGAAAACTGAAGATACCAGGAGGAAGAACTCACTGAACAAGTTTGAGACATTTTCTAGGATGGTATGTGTCACAATATTAATCCAAATATCAGACTGTGTTAAATTCTTTTGGGAAAAAAATAAGGTAATTGACTCTTCCCATTTCCAGCTCCATTTCTAGCTGCAGAACTGGTGGTATTCTAAAGACAGAGCATAATAAAATCTTACCACTGAATCAACAACTGATTTCCTCTAATTCTACAAATGGCTAAAGATGTCAAATGATCACAGAAAGGCAACCAGAGAGGGCAGTGAACAAAGCAGCCATAGCCACAGAAAGCAGCGATCCCCCAGGCTGGATGGTATCCAGGGAGTATGAGATTGTGACACTTCTTGGTGCAAAATCTGAGAGTCATTTTCTTAAAAGTGGACTATTTCATGCATCAATTAGAGTAGTGAAAATGCCTCATGACAAATGCCAAAGGTTTTATACCTTAGACAGGATAATATGTTTATGGCCTAATCTCCTTGCAGGTGAGAAAGATATTAAAGTTAAAAATGGTTTCAAATTGATGTGGGTAGACTTTTAACACCAAGGAAAGCAGCATTCTGGATAATTTCTTCTACTCTAATGAAGGGAAAGGATGGTCAAATTTGCCCTCTGACATCCATTTATAACCTATCATCTAACACAGAGGACAGCCTGGAGATCTCAAATGACTGAAATAAGAGGAATTATTTATGGCTTAGAAAGAACATTTTTTTAAAAATTCTGAAGTATTTAAAGCCAGATCATTGTGGTCACCAAACAGGTTCCCTAATCATGCCCAGAGTCTTCTGAGCTCTTACCCTGTGTTGTGCTAGGAGCTTTCTCTGTGTGACCTCATTTACCTTTGAACAACCTGGCAAGGCAGGTAGGTACTCTTCTTATCTATGTACTTTAGGAAGCAAATATTCTTAATTTAGTAGGCTTTCTGGAAATGCTAATGATGGAATTGATGATGATAACATTAATTAATTGGTTTTCAAATCTACCATTTTTTCTTATATCCAAGCAGAAGAAGGGAGAAATTTTTCAACTAAGGCTAATTCTTCTGCCATCTTGGAAAATGAGGCACTAGCTATTTATGTCCCTCATGGATAAGTATGGTTTCCAGAACCTCTGACAGAAGGTTCTGTAAAATTTGCAGATGGTACCAAAGTCTCCCTTAGGTCTCAACCTCCCATATTAACCTCCTGGTGACCCTACTAGATATGGGATTCATGGTGAATACACAGATGGTAAGGGCTCAAAGACACCAGGCTGAAGACACACTGTTCCTCATATGGACAGATGTCTACATGCATAGGGCTACTCCTGTTGAGCTCCTCAGGGCCTGATTCCATTGGTTCTTAAGGTTCATTAGTATATAAGAATACATTAGGGGCTGAAGCAGTAGCTCAGCGATTATGGTACGTGCCTGGCAGGCGCGAAGACCCAAGTTCAAACCTTAGCACCACATACACAAGAATGTGTTGGAGCTACAAAAGCCAAATGAAAAAGTAAATAAAATTGATTCTTTCCTTTTCTCTCTCTCTCTCACTGTCCCTCTCTCTCTTTAAAAAATATATATATATATATAATGTAAAATACATGATAATCTTTGATATAAACAACAACCCAAGGTGAAAACTCTGGGTCCTAGGAAAAATCTAGAACATTTTTAGGTTGCAACATCCAAAAGCTTCTGTGTCACAGAACTGCTTGCAGTTTAACCCCAGTTAGCACATGTGCAGTTAAACTTTGCTCTAGATCATTCTGTTTAAAAAGCTCTCTTCTCAACACTTTGAAAGCTTAAAGAATAAAGAAGACTGTATTTATCCTTAACAGAAAATGTATTCACTCCACCAAAATTGGCTTCTTTCTGCCCCCAGTGTCTTTGTATCACTGTCTTTTGTCAACTCTAACTGATGAGAGAGTTAATCCCAACAAAGCACAGAGAAAAATTTAAGCACAGTCCCTGGGTTTGCTACATTCCATAAGTTCATGGGTGCTGGGCCCAGGTTTGGCATGTGGATGGCATCTTCTGAGTATGCTGAGTAGACACATGGGAACAGCCAATTTTTAAGAATGATATTCATCAGTCACAAAAAAATACAATGCTAAAGGCTAACTGGATTTCACAAAACAGACAGATTGATGCTAAGCAGAAATCCCAGGTCTTTGAAAGTCAAAACTACACAGAGGGGGGCTGGTGCCCTGGCTCAGCAATTATGCACTTGCCTTGCCTGGCATGGTGGAGAAGAAAGGTTTGAACCCCAGCACCACGTACACAATGAAGTGTTGAAGGAATGAAACCCACATAAAAAACTAAATAAATTAGATTCTCTCTCTCTCTCACTGTTCCTGTCTCAAAAAAAAAAAAAAAAAAAAAAAAAAAGGAAGACGGAAGCTTTTGTGCGCTTTCATGGCCAAAACTGGGAATTTGAGCTCAAAAAGAATAACGTGATATTGATTGAATTTATATTGCTATATTGTGTGCATATATGAATATGTACACATATGAATATGTACACATATATGAATATGTACACATATGAATGTGAATATGCATATATGAATATGAATCTATGAATATTCATCAATATGTACAACTATAATGCACTGATAAAAATGTGGAAACAAAAGAAATAATGATGCTGGCAGATAACTTAAAAGAAAGAAAGAAAGAATCCATGAATCCATAATGATACCAAAGGGAGAGGGAGAGTCTTCTTTACAGAGTAATGGCAGCTAATGTAGAAGTGAGTAAACAGGAAAATCACTGTTTTGCATACCCTGATATAAGTGAGGAAGATCCATGAATACCAAACATAAGAAAAAAGGTCACTGGGACACAGGAGAGTCGTACATAAGTAAAGAAGCAATTTGATGGACCCACTATGACAAAGTGATCAAAACTAACAAATTGGAGACACTGACCGAGTGTGGCTCCTATTGGATACACTGGGAGGAATGCCATACCACTGATGCAGAATTCTTGCAAAGATGTCCAACTTGTATCTAATCACGGGGAAGTGACAAGATGCCTCCAGAACATGGGCATTCCCCAAGTCAGTCTGGACTTGCCAAAATATCAGGAGCAAGAATATAAAGAAAAATGCAAGCAGCTGTTTCTAAAATGTAAACAAATGTAATATTGAGCCTTGACTAGATTCTAGATTTTAAAAATAATTGTAAAATGTATGGGGGAATAATTGGAAGAAATATGAACATGGGAATATATTAGATGTTAAAGATATCAATTTTATTTACCTTATTGAGAACTGTCCTTTGATATGCACTTTTATATTATAAACACATTTAAATGACACAAATATCTTAAGAGACCTAAGAAATAAGATGATCTGTATTGCTTTCTGGATGATCTAACAGCCTGGAAGTAGAAGCAGTTCTCAGTTTTCTAAGATTTTCCAAGATTGAAGTCAAGGAGCATGAACTTCTTCAAATTTCTTTTTCTTCCCTTCACACATTTTCAGCATCTTCACCAATTCATTGTTTCCTCTTTCCTTTGCTTCCTTAATGCCCAGCAAAGTATATGTTTGGTATATGACAGTGCCCTGGTTAAGTGTCCACTCAATAAATTAGTAATAAATTTTCATGGTTCTAATACTCAGGTCTTACCTTGACAAATGACTCATCTGAATTATATTAAATTTTTTAGCTACTCATTTCTTTTGTAATAATGATATCAAGCGTGATAATGGTATTGCTTTTATGGATAAGAAGGTAATACCTTTGTTCCTAGGAGACCAGGCTGACACATTTAGGGTCAAAGGGTCATTGATGTTTCATCTGCAACTTACTTTGCAATTATTTTGCCCCCCAAAACAGGTAAATGCTCATAAAACTTATAAATATATGCATATCACATATATATACCCCATGTACAAACATGTGTTTATATGCACATACGTGTGTGCACACATACACACAATACATACATACAGCAGACATAGATACATATACAAAACATGCATGTGTGTACTTGCACATGTGTATATATAGTGTGCAATGCAACACACAGTATGCCTAATACATAATAGAGGGAGAGAAGAAGCAAATGTGATAAAACCCTGGCACGGGACATTGACACAGTCAGAAATATAAAGTATGAAAATTGTCAGCTTACTCAAAATAGAACGTCCAGAGCATGAATCAAGTGAGGGACAACATCTGTCCCAGAAAAATTAGCAGATGTCCAAACCCAAGAGCTCTAGGATAGAGATTCAGCAGCAATCTCCTAAATGAGGTGGAAATAATCTTTTAAGTTCCACTCAGGCATCCCCTCATGTTAATTTCATAACTCGACCTTTATGATGTTAGTAAATTACCATATTTTGATTGAAACAAAAACACATGCATACCACTTATCCAAATGACAAAGATTGGCCTGTCTGAGCCCAACAGAAAACAAAGCCACAAAACGGCTGCTGTGCAGGACACAGGGTATGACGCCTCCTCAGCCCAGCTTTTATTTAGGCATGTTTGACTCCAGGTGCAAACTTGACATGCTAACAAATTTAGGCAAACATAATTACAGGTGAGCAAGCTGCATGGGCCCAGCTTTCCAATCCATTCTGCAGCTGTTCAAGAGGAAGCAGGCCCAGAAGCTCTCTCCTAGCAGTCTCTCCATAGTGCAGGGAGGAGCTACTGATCTTTGACAATCCCAGAGCACCAATTTCTTAGGTGTGAATAACCCACATTCCCATGGGGTCAACAGAGTACAGGTCAGCTGATATATACCAGAATGGACTTACCAGTTGTTTAAATACCAAGCTGTTCTGTAATAATTGGGAAATGGCTGCCCTTCAAACCCCTCCAGCATCTCCTCCTGGCCCCCAGGAACTCTCCTATCACCACCTCCCCAAGACCCATTGACAACAGGAGCAAAGATTTTGCTCCATCCAACCAAGTACAGTTACAACTTGTCAGTGCATGTACTCTGTCTTCAGTGACTGTTTTAAACATCCCTTTGCCTTGCAGACTTCTGTTCTTCTAGGGCAAGGAGACTACTTTATTTGTTTTTGCCTCAGTGCATGTATCACAGAGTCACATGTGTCGAGCTACCAGCTAAGTGCATCCAAAAGTATCCACCAAGGAGTAAGAGGACAACATGCCAAGGCAGAGCTGTCTGTGCTTGAGTTGGGGTGAGAGGCAGGGAGTTGACAAAGTAGGAATAAAATCGCACTGACTTGGAGCTACACCCAAGTTTCAAGGGCAGGACCTACAAACAGCAAGAGGCCTGAGGCACTGGTTTGTTTACGAGGCGGTTCTGCTGGAAAAATGCTTATTTGAGATATACTTTTAAAATAGCATGCACACACACACATTTATGGAGCAAAGAAGTAAGCCTGTCCATCCCTATTGGAGTCTCCCACAACATGCTCATGGGATGGCAGAACCCATGAGACTGGTCTTCTATTTCTACTTCCCTAAAGGAAGTTAAGCCTTACCCTTGAAAATGAATGTACATCTAGGGCAGGAAGAGACAAAGACTTCTGGCAAACACATCATCAGGCTAAAGGAGGTGAAATGCTCTGGTGCATGATGGGAAGCAGCTATAACATCTGTGAGTCCAAGAGCCTTCCTGAATTCCCCTCTGAGGTCTGTAAAATGCTGGGGGAAAAAGGAATGAACTATACGGGAGGAAAGTGACTATCTCAAAAGGAAAAAGAAAGAAAACATTTAGACTGAGGCAGCCTTTCTTCATGAAACCACACAGAATAGCTCTTGGTCCTAGCAAGTGGGTTCTTACCCTATGAGTGACCCAGAGAGGGGCTCTTGAAAGTGACTGCCCACCTGTAAGCCTTTCTCCCAGACCTCAAGAGTATCCCTGCATCCCTGCATCCTCTTTTCCCACTAAAGCCAAGTATCTCAGGTGCACACAGTGATTCCCTCCCCACACCTACCTTTCCACCTGTGAAACCTGCAAGAGACTGGGACCAGAGGGAGCTCGGGGCACCTAAATGCACAGAAGCATATATGGTATCTGCCACTCTTGATTTCATAACTCATAGCAGCAGAAGCTAATCTCTGGAAATAGGTAGGAGGGGAGTTAACTTGGTGTTTCTGGAAAAGTCTTGAACATCAATACCGGAGATGAGGACAGAACACACTCCCTGGGGCAGGCACACCAGCGTTTCCTCTGAGCTCTCGTCTTTCTCTGATTCTCTCCAGCTCCTAATCATGGCTTCTTAATTCTTCACTGTCTACCCTCCCCAACCTGCAAAAATGATGCAAGTAAATGTCTTGAATTCACATCCCACTGAACGCTGAAACAAATATTCAGTGCATGTAATTCATTCGGGAAGTGAAGACAGAGGAGGAAGGAATTGAGAGAGGGGAAAGTTGGCCAATAAAGCATGTGGTATCAAGCAGATTACCCCTGTTGACAAATGCAACTTAATCCTACTAGGCAATTCTAGGATACAGTGTAGACTGGAACCTCAGAGATTTCCCACCTGAAGGGCTTGGGGGCTGGGGCATTTGCATATCCATTTCCATCTTCCTTTGGCTGAGGGCTACTCCAGGAGTCATCAAGTCACTGAAACTTCCAGCCTTCCATGCAGGCAGCAAAGTGAATCTGGTCTCCAGAGAAAGCAGAGTGCAGGAGCAAACAACTGGAATCTGGCCAGTGTGCACTGAGGTGGTAAGTGCAAGGAACCACAGGCAGGGCATCACATCAGTGGCAGCTACTTCCCAAAATATCTGGAATGCAGCTGTTATGACAACCAGAGCCTAGGATGTCTGAGAGATCACCCTTGTAAGCAAAAAGATTTATACACCTCAGGAGCAAGGTGTCCCACAAACATGAGGCATGTTCACTCACTCAGAAAAGCAATTCTATTTTCCTGACAAGTAGCACAGAACTGGAAGAGACCCAAAAAGAATCCCCCAAAGTGTATACAGCTGTCTCCATCAATGTGAAGGAAAGGCATTCACTGTGGGGCCATCCTTGTCAGCTATCTATAGAGAAGACTCAAGGCAAGTCTGGTGTGTGGCTGGAGATCCGAATGTATTTAACCATTTGGGGTCACAGGAGTGGGGGGGTGCCCAGGAAGGGTAAACCCGGGGGCCTTGCTGTGTCTGCTTTGCCCCTGAGTGCTCTTTTCCCTTTTGCCTCTTTCCTGTGAATGCAGCAGGTCACCGGGGAGCCATTATGGGAAGCAGAGTGGAAATGAAAGCACAGCTTAGCGATGGAGGCAAAACAGAAACAAGAGGATCCTGATACCCATGAATAAACTCATCTGCCCAGCCACCTGGTAGCTCGCTTAGCGACTCCTTTTCTCCAAAATTTGCAAAGAGAGTTGGGAACATTTGAAATCTGCCTCCTCCACAAAGACCTGGACATTGTTTTCATTTATTTTTTCCTCTGGAAGGTCCACTTCAGCTCAGGTGGCCTCCCCCTACTCCTATGGCTAATCAGGCCTCCACCCTCCCCTCTCCTAGGGCAATGGGGAGGGGTCAGAATGACAACTCTGATTTCCTGCTGATTTAAGACTCCTCTTGTCAGAGCACAAGCCCAGAAATTTTTAACTGATAGACATTTTCAGAATTGGATTTTTTCACTGATTTATTAGCCATAGCTCAGATTAAACAGAGAATCCCTGTCCTGTTAAATGGACCATTGCACTTGCTCTTGTGCGAGGTATAGGTGCTGACAGCCTGTAGGACCCCAGTGGCAGACAAAAGCCTTCCCTTGCTTTCAATGTAAATCCTGGGGACCTGCTTATGTTCTCTGCTGCTTCTGAGTCTATATCTCAGCCCTCCCTCTCCAGCTATACAGTAAGCATGCAGAGGTAGGAATAGTGGCCTCATCTTCCCCAGTGTGCCCCTCACACTAGCACCTTCCAAGCCTTGCTATGCATGAGTGAATACATAACTAGGAACTCTAACTACAGTGCTGTGATTCTCTAGCAGGATAGTGACCTTACTACTGTCTGCTGAGCCTTTGACTCCACAGAGATCATAAAAACCACTTGCAACACCTCAAGCACAATCAGGCACACCATTCCTTGTAATTCCTATGACTACAACCATGAGGGAGAACCATTGGCACTTTGTAGGAAGTATCCATAGCCCCACGAAGTTGAGGATCTGCTCCAACTCTGGTTGTATGACTCTCTTAGTGTGAGGCTAAGACCCCTGTCTCAGCATAAATCTGGTCTCTTTCCAGAACATTCCACCCGCTTCCTATTTGGAGCTGAACAGAAATCCCTCCCATGTAAACCTCTTCCTATATACCTGAGAGGGGATCTCTGAGACCACAGGCCTAAGAGCATCCTGCTCTGGAAACCCCTGGAGTCACTGCAGCCTGGTATGCAACACTATCTACTTACCACTGCTGTTTAAAGGATCACAGCCTGGTAGAAAGAAGAGGATCAGATCTGCCTGGCACAAAGGAAACTAACCTTTTGTGTGTGAACTGCAGAAACAGGTGTGGGCATGAGGATAAATGGGTCTGGGGACAACAACACAAAGTACCCTTTCTTTTTGTTGTTTTGAAACAACAAATCAAAGACGTTGAACTCCTAGAGCTGGGACAGAACACAGGTACCCCAGAAGCCAGTACTTGATTGCCAGCACATCAACTTAGGAACCCACAAAATCAAAGCACTTTTATTGGATGTGGCCTTCATTTGAATGCCAAAACATGCAGTTAGCATTTTTAGGTGAAAGTGATATTTGCAGCTCTATATAATGTAGACACCATATATTAATCCCACATCTGGAACATCAGGCCTCCTGCCCTGTCAGTAACCCATGTCCGGATATACTAGCAGGCCCCAGCCTGGGAGACATCAAGGTGTGTTATGAGAAGACTTTTCTGACTTTCTTCCTGAAAGACAGTGAGGACAGGCAGCATGGCCAGTAAGGCGGGTGGGTCCAGGTTGCCTGAACCTTCCATGGCAACTCCCTTCAACCTGCAGCCAAGGAAAACCTCACTGCTGAGTGAGAACACTTAAGTGTCCAGAACACGATGGAAGAGGTGTAGAATAGGATCAGGCAACAACTGCACCTTTAGTCCTCAAAAAACATTGGCCCCTGGAAGGATGGCAATATGCAGATTTGGAACTTTACAGCTTAACCACAAGTAAACTTGGGGACAGAGATTTGCAAAGACCAAAAGGTATTTTGCCCATCAGTAGTACCCAGGCTCTGTACATGTGAGCTGCAAAAATGACAAGACTGATCAGTTTATAAATGACATCAGTGTTTACAATATGAATGTCCCTTCCTGCACACCAATATCTGAAATTCTACAGTGGTCCACATGCTTTGAAATTCCATCTCCTGGTGGGGTAGGTGGTAGCACATCAAGATTCTAAAGGCCCAAAGGGACTAACTGTCAGTGTGGCACTGTCCTTATTCTGGCTTGAAAAGGTTAGAAGAAAAGGTTCAAGCATAATAGAAACTGGCCCCATGTCACTGTAATCCAAAGGACCTCCTCTGAAAGTAGGGGCTGTTAATGGTCCACTTGGAATCAACAGCAGAAACACAGTAGCCACAGTAGATTTCATGCTCAGATTATTGGCAAAAATCTCAAAATCTGACTTGCTAAGCCAACCAAGCCAAGAAAGACCTAGGAGACGCAAGGTCAGAATGTGGAGTTGAAAGTGGGCCACTGGCTGTGGTCCAAATTGGCTCAAGTTCCTTGGCCCTATTTAATATTGCTCAGGTCTAGAGCCCCAGGCAAACCGGGAAAGAAACAGCTTCCCCACCTGCTGTTCTCCTTTGGAAGACTCTGATTTAATTCCACCTCTGAAATAAGGGACAACACCTGAAATATCTTCTTTAACTTTGCTTCCTTTATTCAGGAAGAGGGGGTAAGAGAAAAGGTCAAGAGAAAGGGAGGAATAAATAAAAATACTGGAGGAACATTTGGTGTGCCCTCTCTTGTTGGTTCTGACACTGCTGGTTATACAAAGTACAGTAAAAAGGGGCACACGCATGAATTGACCTACCTGTGTGTGAGCTATGAGGCCAGGGAACCAAATTGGTCATGCCATGCTGGTGGTTGCTACTGACCACCAATACTCATTATGCTGCTATAGCATAAAACACAGCTGGCCCTTGGAGCTCTGAGCCTTTGAGCCCACATAAGTACATGGCAACTCTCTAGTTTCATTTAAAGGGTGAAATAAAACTCACAACCTCAAAGCCCTTCTCTAGCATACTTGTCAACATTCAGTCTGGATAAAAGGTATGCAGAAACAAAATAGCAGAACAAAACAAAGTGGAAAAAAAAACCCATCTGGGTCAGCCATTTAGCAAGTAGCAAAAGCCCACCAGATGACCCTGCTATTCCACTCCTGGGTATTTTTCCAGGGGATCTAGAATCAGCACATTATAGTGACACAGCAATATCTATGTTCAAAGCAGCTCAATTTACTACTGCTAGATTATGGAAACAACCCAGATGTCCCTCACTGGATGAATGGATCCAAAAACTATGGTACATATATACCATGGAAATTTACACAGCAATTAGAAACAATGATATTGCAGCCTTTGAAGGTAAATGGATGGCTATGGAAGAGATCATGCTGAGTAAAATCAGCTTAACCCAGAGAACTAAGGGTCGAATGTCTCCAATCATCTATGGAGGCTGGAACTAGACCATGGCCATCGAGAAAGGTGGTCTAGTATCATGTATTAGGTTCAAATAAGGTGCAATGTTATACAACGTAATACTTTTTTAGAGATATTGTGGGTAAGGGAAGGGAGGGATAAGGGTGGGTAATTGGGGGAGCATTCCTGGGGGTAAATCTAATATCCAAAAACTATACACATTTTATATTATTTTGTTAAAAACTTGTATGGTTATTCAAAAATAAAAGAAAAAAATAATAAAAAAAGAGAATAGATCTTTACTGACCTCACTACAAAGCAACTATGTGAGGTGATGGAGATATTCAAGAGCTTGGTTGTGATAATCAGTTGCAATATATGCCTATGTTAAAAACATCATGTGTACAGTAATTATACATAATTTTTATTTATTAATTATATCTCTGTAAAACTGGAAAATACAAAATATATTCCCTGAATACCTGCCACTCCCCCCCAAAAATCTATAAACTATTTGAACAAAGGATTTTTGAAATTTTTTGATCATGTTCTGCTGACTCTATGCCCCCAAAACATCTTGCTTATTTAACCAAATCCATGTATTATTATATAGATTTATTGTGGATAAATTAAATTACACACAGAGAGCTTTTGAAATGATAAAAAAAGGATTGATATCTTCATGATCTACACATTGGATCATCATATTTTCATGATCCATATAAAGGAAGTTTTGAAGAATCCCAACTCCCAGTCCCTCTGTTCACAATGGTTAGTGTCCTGGTGTGGTATGCTGGAGCAGATGAGGTGTAAGTTAAGAAAGATTTTAATTTTGTACTCTCTATAGTTCAGTACTGTTTGGGTTTTCTACCACAAGTATATATTCTTAAATGACTCTTAATTAATAAACAAACATATAAATATAAAAACTATATATATTTAAGCTGTTCCACATCACTGGAGCTTTGGACAGTTTCCTGGGCCTGCTGACAATACCTGGCACAGTTATAAGACCCTTCATACAAGCAAGACTGAGGCCCTTCACTAAAGGGAGAATAGAGTCCCATGTCTTACACTTCTGAAGAACACTTCCAAAGACTGATTTAACATAGCAAAATCCACTGCCACTCAAAAATAACACAGGCACATTAATAAATCAATCAAGTGCCATTCTGGTTCACATGGCAATTTTCCATCCAAGGACTACTGTTCTTATAGCATATGCTCACCTGTATTCAATACTCCAGGGCTAGAAACACGAATTAGAATAAGAGCAGGAAATAGGTGCAAAGTTACTCATGACTTGTGACAGATGAACAAGAGAATGCACAGGTGGAAAAAAAAATCCTAACGCTACAGACATCCAGGCAGTCCTGTTCTCAGAGAGGCCAAGAATTACATCAGGCATAGGTAAATGTATTTCTTTTTTATGTGATACTTTTAACAGATGGGTTTTAATGAGTACAGGAAGTAAGTGTTGCAAAATGAATCCTTGCTGACCAGAAATAGTAGAGTCACATATACTGTTGTTGCTAAAACATAATGGGCTTTATTGATTTCAAAACCTCCACCTCTGCTAAATAGAGACCACCATCCTCCCAGGTGAGACCTCATTTCATTGTTTTCCTTTGGAGATACTTGACTTCAACACTGCCACCTCCTAGAAATTTTTCATTACCCCTTACCTTACATGCATTCTCCTCTGAGCACTAGCAAGCCACATGTGCACATATTTAGAGTAGAATATTTGTTACTCTGAGCGAAAGTAACTAAATTCTCCAGCATGTGGTTCCTGAGGGCTGAAACTCTGTTCTTCCTTCCAAGCCTCCTTACCTCCAGGAAAATGCCTGGCCTAGCACAAAAGCTTTGGGAGTGTGGAACTGTTGAGTGAATCCCACAAATGAGTTATAACCTCCTCCTGATTTTCCTATGTGGCCCTGGAATGATTCCCCAACATAGTGAGAACCTACCTACAAGAAGACCCTGACAGCCCAAACTGCCCACTGCAAGTCTGGGCTTCTCTTGCAGCCCCTGACCTTGAACCTATGGTTTAGGTTGTGTCTAAATCAGTTACTTATCTAAACTCAAGTCTGCATACACAAGTGAGCAACAAAAACCAACCAAAATGATGCTGCTGCAATGAAGGAATGAAGGAAGTGGTGGGGGGAGGGAGGGTCAGAGGGATAAAGGGAAGGAAGAGGGGGACAGAGGGAGGGAAGAAGGAAGGAAAAAGGGAAGGAAGGAAAGAGGCTGGGTTCCACAGGGGGAAGAAAAACAAAAGCTTTCAGAGAGCCTCCAGGAAAGAAAAAAAAAAAAACAACCACAATTTAGAATGAGCTCAAAAAGGCATTTCCAAGATTTAAAGCAGCCTGGCTGTCCTTGGAGCTTGTCTTTGACCTTTCCTCAGAAAATCTGAACATGGCTAAGGAAACAGGTAGTACAAGAAGAGGGGAGCATGTCAATACACAACATCTGGAAAGGATGACTCTAGAGCAAGTTATGTAACTGGAAGCAGGTTCTGTTTACACTCTTGCTGCCTGAGCGATTGCAACACAAAGAGCTGCCCCTAGCTAGGGTTTCACCAGCTTCAGCCAACCAGGAGGAAGAACAGTGGTCCCAGCAGTAAGTTTCCTCCCAGGTGGCCACAGGTTTGTTCCTGGAGCAACCCTGACCTTCCAGAGAACTGGCCTAGACAGAGAAGAGGTGGTTCTCATGAAATCCCAGCCCTGAAGTCTCTCCTTTTCATGAGCTCTCCTGCACAGTCTCATTGATTTTTATTTCATACACCATATTTAACAAAGAAAGAAAGAATTAATATTTACTGAACACACCAGTACTTCTCAAGGTCTACTGTGCACAGGGTCATCTGGGAACTTTTGAAATTCACTTTTAGCTTCTATGGGCCCAGATGCAACTTATGCTTCTGCATGGGCAATAAGCTCTGGGCCACACCAATGCCTCTGGCCTTGAGACCACACTCTCAGTAGCAAGAGTCTAGGATATGAGGAAAGATATCAGAAGAGGCGGTGTAAAAGTAACATACTGAAAAATGAGTGATGAGATGTCAAGACACTTAGATAAGGTAGCAAGAGGTGGAACCAAATCCTCCATGAACAAACAGGCCAGGTGCCTCCAGGGCTGCCACCAATGTCAAGAGGGACTTTGCTCAAGCCAAAATGCAAAAAAATGCATTACAAAATAAAAGCTTGTTTAGTCTCTCCCTTCTGTGCAGGATCAGGACTCAGGTAGGTTGGACGCTTTTAGCAGAGTGAGCATGATGTTCTGCCACCCTGTTCTTGCCCAGTGATCCAGAATTGTCCCCAGGGACACACAGTGCATGGGCTACAGCTCTCCTAGGGAGACTGGGGAGTTCCTTGTCTTCAGATGATGATTCTACATCTGTATGTGTGTGGCTAAGAATGGAAAAATAAAGAGCTATCTCAACCTTTCTACAATAGAGAGGAATCCAGTAAAAAAATTCAACTTTCCTTTTGAAGACAACTTTTCATGATGCTTAGGACCCTGAATGTTCCATAAAGCCACAAAGCCGAAGGCCTTGATTACCTGAAGCTGGCATACTGTTTTCCCTCTCGAAAAGGAGAGGAAAAGGAAGCTCTAGACCACTGCTTTCCAAAGTGCAATGTGTACAGGAACCACCCGGGGAGTTCATTAACATGCAGATTCTGATTCAGTTGCTGTGAGTGGGCTGGGGCCCAATTAGGTGATTTTTTGTTTGTTTTGTTTTGTTTGGTTGGTTGGTTCCGGGGATTGATCCGAAGGGAGCTTTGCTGCTAAGCTACATCCCCAGCCCTTTTTAATTTTTTATTTGAGACAGAGACTCACTAAATTGCTGAGGCTGGCCTTAAATTTGTGACCCTCCTGTCTCAACCTCCTAAGTCACTGGGACTAACATACTTTCAGGTGACACTGATACTGCTGGGATGATCCCTAGACCACAATAAGTAACAGGAGGCTAGGGAATGTGCTAAGAATGTGCTAGCCACCTCCTTATTCCCTTAATACACACGAGTTAACTTCATATACTAGACATGCTCTTAGGTCAAACACCTGACAAATGTGGAAGCCCATGTATTCGATGAAGTTAGGAAACCTGACCAAGTTCTGCAGCTAGAAATTGTGAGGGTATAGAGTTCAAGTCTGACCTCATGTTCTGCCCACGATCTCTGCTATCAGGATGGATGTTCAGAAGTCCACAGGATGTGAAATTTTGAATGTAAGACCAAGGGAGTATTTGAAGTGACAGTGGGCTCAGTGGCAATAAAAAAGAAAGCCCCTGTATGGATTACAAAATGGCACAATAACATATGTCCTTAACAAAACTACAACTTCGATTTATTAGGAGAAAGTCAAATCCACTTTCACTGTACAGTGACTCGGAAGGCGAGACTGTACAGAATTTACTTTTAGAAAGATATCAATCAAATGTTTATTGCACTTTCAAATGGCCTGGCATTTGAAGAGATGTTTTATTTCATTCATTCAGCCACATTCAACAAACATTTGTGGAGTTCCTAGATGTGCAAGGAACTGCACTATCAGCAGCAGCCACTTAAGCGGAAACGATTTCTCCACAGTGCCAGTTAAATGAGGTACTTAAATCATAATGCAGTCTCCTTAACAATGAAATAAAGCCCCTACTGCAACCCTGTTTAACATTTCTCCATCCTGAGTTGCAAACTACACAGCTGATTTCAGACACTTTAATAAAAATAAATAATAAAAAATAGCCCGATAAAGGTTTGCAAGTATGCAAGGTTTGTTAAGTATGAAATCTATCTTAATATGCCTCAGCCAGATACATGGTAAATGAACAGATTATTAGGCACAGTTGGCTTTCTGACAGCCTCCACCCCAAAACTAGTTCTTCGTCCGCAGATCTGCCCCTCCACTGTCCCTAAGTATCTCGTTCCACCTCTGTGGACCTGTGCTGGGGTCTCATGTCCTCTCTAAAAGATAATAATTATGCTGTTCATTCATTCATTCTTTCACCAAGAACTCACTGGAGTCTCCCATTTACAATGGTCTGGGGAAAGAGCAAAAAACATAGTAGGCAAAGACCCTGCTCTCAGGAAGTCTCCCAACCCAAATATTCCTTTGCAAAAAAGCTTTACACACAAGATTTCTCCTTTCTTAAATTCTATCTTTTCTCATCTATACAAGCTTTTCAACTGTATGAAGATGGATTTTGTATCTCCTCTTTTTTTTCTTATTTTTTATTTTTTATTTTTTTTAAATTTTTTTTATTTTGAGCAACCTTACAAGATTTTAACAAAATAATATAAAATGTGTATAAAATATGTATACATTCTGGATATTGCAATTATCCCCAGGAGTTCCCCTCCTCTTAAAAAAAACTGAAACCATTCCCTTTTAGTACTAGCAGGAGCCTTAAAGATCATCTCATTTATCCACACATTTCATATCCCAAAACCTGATTTCAAAGAAGGATGGCAATTGAGCATCTCATGTATAGCTGGTACTATTAAATACTATGCACAATTATAAGTATTATCCAATTTGCTCTTCATAATAACACAGTAATGTAGCTTATATCCTCATTGTTAAAACATTTTAATTAGAAAGTGAAGTTTTTAGTTTTAGTGTATTATAGTTATACATAATAGTAGGGTTCATTTTGACATATCCATAAGTCATAAGTATACAACAAAATTTTCTCCAGTTCAATCCCTAGCACTTCCTGAGCCCCCTTCTCTACTGTTTGTCTTCCTTCTATTTTTTATTTATTTTTACTTGGTGCATTATAGCTCTATATGCACTATGATATATTCACACATGCAGATAGCATAATTTGGTCAACTACATTCCCCAGTACCTCCCCTTTCCCTTCCTTCTTCCTTCCTCCTTGGTTTCCCCACTTCTGAGGATCTTACAAAAATAGAAGGGAAATCATATCCTTATTTTGAGATATTGGACTAATATTCCCATCTAACTGGTTAATGGAGAAGTTATGGCCAAAAGATAGGCTACAGAATCCCAAATCAGTGCACTTTCTATGCCAAACTACCTTTTAAATTCTCCTCCACAATTCTACCCCGAACTTCCACCCCATCTCAAGTAGGCAGAAAATAGCCAGCGCCTGAAGAGCTCTAAGAGTCTCAAGTCCTTAGAAGACTCAGATCTCAGTCAGAGAAGGGGCAGTGAAGGGTGATCAGGCAGCAACTCTACCAGAAAATCTAACCACTATGCAGTGTTTCATGGGAAAGATTTGATCCCCACACGCCAGCCTAGTGTAACACCCTAGGTGTAAGCAATCAAACCAGCCACAAACGAGATCCAAGCACTCCAAGGCTGGCCTTAGTGTCCACTCTTAACCTGATGACGCTTCCAACAAACCCTTTACCTTCAGGTAATTCAGGAGCCTCAAGTACAAATAATGTAGCTCCTCAGAACACCGTGAATGCTGAGAAGGCACTCAAGAGTGAGAAACTGGAAGAAGATTCCATAAATCATGCTATGGTTTGGATTTTGAATGCTTCTCAAAGGCCTACAAGCTGAAGGCTTGGTGTCCAGCCTCTGGTACTATTGGGAGATAGAGGAATCTGCAGGAGGCGAGGTCTAGTGGAAGGAAGTTAGATCAATGGGCACATGCCCTGGGAACCCTGGACCCTCTTCTCCCTCTCTCTTTTCTTATTGGCCCCCATGAAGGGGGTAACTTCCTCTGCCATACACTCCCTATCATGTTGACGAGTGCTGCCACAGGCCCAAAGGTAACATAGCCAAGTGACCATGGGATTTAAGAGGCTTCAGCCTCTGACACTTGATCCAAAATAAAACTTTCCTCCTTATAAGTTGATTATCACAGGTATTTTGCCATAGTAATGGAAAAAAGCTGAATGACACAAACAACTTTCAGAATTACCAAAAAAAAAAAAAAATTCCTCATGAAAAAGTCTGTGACAGGGACTAAGAAAATTAGGGGAACACCAGAGAGGGTGAGTAACAAACTGTCAGAGGCACAAACTCTGAGGGAAAAAAAAGTATAAAACTGAACAGAAAGAAAGGGGATGTCCCAGAGCCACAAATCCTGTGGGGCCCATGGGACCATCCATCCCCAGGGATGTGATAGCTCATGACAATGTTGATTCTCCATAGGGAGGCTGACAATAACCCACATGGTCTTATGTGAACAAATATTCCAAGAAGCCAACAAGAAGAGCTAAATTTAGAAGCACAACTGTCACTTTGCATTCAAGAAGGGGAAAAAAAAAATAACCCATCAGGTCTTAAAACTCAGACAGAGCCAAAATATCCTGGTCCAAGTTTTCAGAGTGTTGATTAGTTAAGCAGTCAGGCATTGAGGATGCCCATGAATAAATCCTTCATCACTACTGTCCTCTCTTTCACAATATCATCCTTTCCAAAAACACTCTTTTTCTCTGCTTTTGTTGGTATGGAACATTTTCTCTCATGCTGTCTTCCTTTCTCTAAAATGTTTTGCCATTGGCTTTAAATTGAGAATTTTTCATATTTATATTCATATTCTTTAAAGAAGAATAAAAAAGCATAAGAGTAGATGACTTACCACCTCACTATGTCCTTGTCTAACTACCTGTCTCACCTGGGAGCATGGGGTCGCCTGGACCATTCAGGGCAACTGGACAGTGGAAAACACTGGAAAAATAACAGGTAGAAGGCTCAGAAGGAATGAATGGGATTTTTGTCTACTATGTCACCAAGAATCTGCGGCAGCAGGTAGGCCTCTGGTGTTAATCTCAATGTCTTTGAAGATGAAGACCCTAAGAAATCTGCACTCTGCAGAACTGGAAAATAAAATTACCATAGCAGCCCCTGATCGAGCCCCCACTCAACTCTTTGTGGGGGCTGCTAGTTAAATAAGTTCCCTAACAATGGGAAACAATGACTGCCTTAATGTAGCAACAAGGTGCATGGAAACTGTGGTGCAACGTGCTCACAAGCTCATGTTAAAGCTCATGTACCAGGGCTGGTGGATCAGGGAACACACAATCAGCTTATACAATCAGGGGACAGGGACGTCCTTTGTGAAAAAAGCCAACAAAATTATGACTGGAAAATGAGATAGAAGATCTTGGAAGGGCCCCTGCAAATAAGAAACCTCAAGCCTGTTGCTTCCCATGCAATGTACCTACATCATCTGCTTTGAAGCTGAGGAAATTTAAAAAGGAAGTTACACAAATTGTCCCAGGCCTCTCAATGAGAAGTAACACAGCCAGGTGGCTTAGTGACCATCTTCTGATATATTTGTTAAACTTGGTGTAATGTTACTTGAAGCCCTGAAGTTAAAAAAAAAAAATGAGGAAAGAAATGATCAGTCTCTTTTAACGCTAATTAGTTTTAAAAACTGCTCTGTAAGGAAATGAGACGAGTTGAAATGAAGAAGAGGATGTTAACCCAAGACAGAAATGGTTTCCTCTCCCAGGGGTTTCGTAGCTTTGTCTTCTGTGAGCTGTAAGGTACTGTTCCCTGTCGCCTTTTGCTGCTTTTGTGAAATGTAGGAGGCTTTTTTGTGGATTTAACTTTTATCTTGTCTGCCTCGCAAGAAGCCATGAGTGAATGAATGGTCAGCAGCCACCAGGTAAGAGACTTCGTGACAATACTGTCCACACCTAATGGTGACAACCGAAAGGCAAGACCCAGCATCAGGGATAACACTGCTATCACACACAAGTCTCTTCCTTAAAATACACAAGGAGAACCTCCTGTGGCATAAAACATTTATACTCCTCTCTAAAAACAGTCAGTTCCCTTCCTGCAGCTTTTAAAAGCTAAAACGATCCAACATTCCCTGTACCTTGTGTCTTTTCCTGAAGAGAGATGATTGTTGAAGAGTGGGAAAGACCTCTGGCCTGAGACAGAAGTTAGAGGGTCATTCTCTGGCTATCTGACCTATTAAAACTATGACACCTTAGTCAGGTCATTTACCTGTTGGCTCCAAATTTCCCTGCTTGAAAAGTTAAATGACAATTATACTAATCACCCACAGAAGGATATTGAAAACACTTTTATTACTGGGGGGGATAAATAAATGACAATCAAGTGTTAAAATGAATTATACACAAACATCTCAAAAATATGTGTGGGAAAAATGCATATAATCACCTCCAGGCTCTGTGTATAAGTATATGAAACAGATGAATTTCATGTTTAGGCTTGGAGCCCTTCCTCAAGATATCTCACTATATATCTCATTCCTCCCTAAGCTAAACTTTAAAGAAGAATCTCAAGTGGATGCATTATTTCAACAAGTACCACTCTTTTGCCCTGCAGGTGATAAGCCCTATGTGGGCTGGGACTGGAAGAAGAAATATAAGAAGTGCTAGGCATGGGCGGGTTTAACTTCCATTCTGCTCTGCCCTCACTGGGAGCTCCTGGAATGTCTGACTCATGGCATGTTCTCAGAATTACTGAAACACTGTAGGTAGAGCAAAGAGCTGAGCTAGAGCCAGCCCTAGCTCCAACAAGACATTTGACAAGCAATTCCTTTACCGTGTCCTTGGAAAGAATCTATGGATTTAACTCCTCGTTTAGAAATACTGAATCTGCGTCTGGAAACACTGCATCTCACAGCTGAGCATGGACTGAATCAGCTCCAATTTCTTCACATGTGGTTCAAATGTAATAACAGAAGGTTGATTTTTTTTCCTCTCTTTTTTATTAGAGCTTTACAGTTATACACAGTAGTTGGGTCCATCCCAATAAACTCATGTATGCACGGAATTCAATTTCAGTTCATGATTCCCCCTTTTCCCTCCCATCATTCCCCTCTCCCATTCTCCTTCCTCTACTTTACTTGATTTTTAAGAACTGAAGAGGAGATGAACATTAGGCCCATCAACAGTGATGGTGATGGGGGTATCCAAACCATGTCACAGAAAGAGATAGCCAAATAATTAAAGAGAGGGGAGTGTAAACAAGGAAGAAATTAATAGCTGATCTCAATGCTATACCATGTGGAAAAAGAATATGATTTATTTTACAAAATTCAAGACAACTAAAAGGAAAATGACTGATTTCCACAAGGAATAATAATTTAATAATCTCACTCACCCAGTAATACAAAGCCTTTGAAAGGAGGTGGGGAGTGAGCTCCTATTCAGTGAGGATATCTAAGGATATGACAGAAGAGCACTTCATGATGATGCTACAAAGGAATTCAGGCATTACATGGCTTGATGGCCCACATGAATTTTTAAAGTTTCTTTTTTTTTTTCCACATTTATTAGAAGTATATTGCGATACAGGATACAGATGAGGGGGAAACATTGTCAAAACTGTAGCTATCAATGTGTATAAACTTTGACAACCAGGGGTAATGCTAACACATAGCTAAGCTACTATGGGTTTCATCTAATGCAGTTTCCCCCAGAAGAACTCTTGTGTTAAATGGGTATCTAGTGTAGGAATAACATCGGCTTCTGGAATGGTTCCCCCATCTTCCCCATCACCAGACTCCTATGAGTTCTTTGTATACCCTCCCCCCTCCCCATCCCCTTCCCTCCACCTCCAAGTTCCCTAGGGAGCTTTCGCCCCTGTTGCATTGAAAGTCATTCAATTTGAGGCTTTGTTAGGAAAGTTTCTGAGTGTTAAGTTTATAACACTAACTTGCACCAAGAGGAGATAAAATAGCTTCAAAGTTATTCACATCTTCCCTACCTGATAACTGTTCATTAATTCCATTTAAGTAGCTTCCATTTTTGCAATACCTTTCCAGATTTTCAAAATTCTTCTACATGCATTTTAGCATTTCTCTCCAGAAGCCAATGACGAAATAGCTGATCCATTCCTGGACAGAACAGAAAGAGCTGCAGGAGAGGAAGGGAGAGGAAAAGACCCCTGGATGGGCTCAAAGAACCCTGCCCTCCATAGGACTGAAGGATTGAAAGGGACACTGTGCCAAGCACCCTGCCGCTGTGTAATTCCTGAAGCCTGAGGCTCACTTACAGTGGTCATAACCAAAAAGCAAGTTAAGTGTTCAGCTTAGGCCTGGATCCCAGAGAATGGAACATTTTGGAGGGCTGTTTCCAGTAGTTGCCACCACTGCTGTGATGCTGTCTACAGAGATAAAGGTAAAACTACTTGCAGCCAGGCCTTCAATTCTCAACCTGGGAAAGTCAAAACAACTGGAAACCTCATTTCTGCATCTGGGCCATAGACCTCGGCAGCAAGCTGGAGCCATGGAGTCAGAGATGCCCCTTCTTTTCTCTTCTCCTGCCACTGGCTTCCTAGGAAGCAGGAAGTATGTCAGTCACTGCACCAGAGGAAGGAAGTGCATGATGGACAGTGGAGATCCTTTGTTGCCCCAGGGTCTCTTTAGCAGTGTGACAATGAGTATATGTGTGTTCAGTCACCATGGTTACGTAAGAAACCAACACAAGTTGTCAGCATGAAATAGTAGCAATCCTTTTTTTGTTTTGTTTGGTTTTGTTATTAGTTCTCCTAGCTCTGGAAGTGAGTGGAGTCATTTATGCAGTTCCTATTCAGGGTCCCTGATGCAGCTGCAGTTAGGCGATGGCTGGGGCTGGGGCCATCCAGAAGGCATCTTCACTCACATGTTTATGTGAGTGAACTAGGTCCTCAGCTGTGTTGCAGAATGGAACAGACATGTGGCTTTCTCTGAGGCCTGGGCTTCCTCCCAGCATGGCAGCCAGGTTCTAAGCATAACCATCTCAATAGAGAGTTGTGTTAATCCATGCTGTCTTTTGTGACTCAGCTTGGGAAGACACACAACTTCTGTCACAAAAGCCAACCATATTCAAGGATAAGGGAATAAGAACCACTTCATGTTGAGAAAAACATCACAGTACTTTTGAACATTATTTAGAAAACCAGGAGGGACAATCCATTCTCCAGAAACTGCACTCCACTGCCTCCAAGGAGCCATCCGCACACCATATTCCAGCATGGGAATTCCATCCCACTGAGCCAAGCTGTGGGCTCAAGAGAGTCACTAAGCTAGATGTGCCCCACATTGGGTGAGCTCTGAAAATACAAAATCATGGAAGAACTGAACATAACAATTCACTCAGAAAGCTGATTTAGTATGAAATACAAATTCCATTTCACACAAGGTAGAGCCCAGTGAGGAATTAAAACAGTTACCTAAAGGCGTGTTTTTATTTGCTTTTAACTCTGGAGTTAAAACCCAGTGGATACCCCTAAAATCATACATAAGTCAAAGACTACAGGATGGGATACACATTTGTAGTGACACCAATTCCCAGTTTCTATTTGGGGCAGCTCAAATACAGTCTTCTCTTTGCAATTATATGAATCTCAGAAACACTTCCAAAAATATTTCTAGAAATAAGTCTTTTACTTTCATGGGTTGCAACATAAAAAGGTCTGCACTGGTGAGGGGGCCCCTGGGAGCAAAGTCTATCTTCTTGCAGAAGAAGCAGAGTTCTGATTTTCTTATTGCTTCCCTTTTTGTAATTTTGACAAATTTTAGCTTTCCTGAGATCCCTGGAAGTCCAATGGCATGATCATAGATGGCAAAAAGATGAAGGAAAAAGGAATGAATGTTTCCTGATATTCACTGAAGCCCCCTTCTCACACAAATCCAAGCCCAAGCCTGCTGCTTGTGGCACTGTAGCTTATCAAGCTTTCAGCACTTCCACAAACACCATACAAGGCAGTGAAAACTAATGGGATGAATCTGAGCACCCACACTCAGCAAGATGAACACATGCACATGCAGAGGAAGGGAAGGAGTTACTAAGTGGTCTTCTGAGTTAGGGTGAGTCTTCCAACTTACTCAGAAATGTTGGGAAGGGAGGGGTTTAGCAATAGCTGCAGGCACCTGACTCACTTCACCTCCCCCTTAGCTCTCTGGGACACTCTGGTTCAACTTCCAACCACTTATATTCCTTTACCTGAATGTTCCTCTACTCATAGGCACTGCTCCACCTGCATGAGGGGCAGGCTAGTCATGCCAGGTCTTTGATACCCCTTGGAACAGCCCCCAACCAATGACTGATGAAAGGTGGTGTATAAATACTTCAGCTCCCTTTCCTCTTGGGGAGAACTCTAAAGTGTGTGATTTCCACTGTATCCAGGTTCCATGGGCAAATCAAGCCCATTTGCCCACAGTGGGAACCAGCTAACTATGCACTATGTATTGGGCACAGCATTTATTTTTTTCTTCCAAGTCTCACTTCCCCACACCCTACTGGTGTTTTCTGGGGTCACCTTCTAAATAAACAAAATATGTTAGCATTTGCTTCTTGGGGAACCAAAACTAAATCAAGGTACTTGATGGATACAGCAATACACTTATGATCACCAAGGTGTGCCATCATTTTTCACGTCATTTATGCATCCTAAATGACCTACTCAAAATCACTTTGTTGTGAAATAAAAAATAAAAATGAATCACAAAGAAAGAAATTAGGACCCATACCTCCAAAGGGTTCTGCTGGGTCAGAATTCCCTGAACTTCAATGTAGGGGACCTGGTTTCCTTATCTAACTAGGCCTCCATTTCCCAATTAAGATGCTTGGAGAAAGAATTGGTTTCTCTTGATGTTGTGATTGTAATGAGGAATCTGTTCAGCTACGGAACTGAGCATGTGAGCATCCTGACCTCTAGAAGTAGCTTCCACAACAGAATAACATGGCTGTTTACTCAACAGATCAGAATATCTCTACCTCCTCCACTCTTCTACTTCTTCTGATGGCCAAATATGTAGCATTGCACCTGAAAAGGAAGGACTGGTTTTAAGCCTTAAGGATCAGGAAGACCTCATTCTCCCCACCCTCCCTCCCTTCCCTTCCTATTCATGCAAGGTTTCTGAATCCATTCATGATTCTGTTTTGAAAGGAAGCAAAAGGGGGGATTATGGGTTTTAGGTATAACTGGCCCTTGGTAAGTTGCCTTCCTCAGTCAACCAAAGCTCTAAGTTTCCAGACATCAGAAAAGCCTCTCTGAAAGTTGCTCTAAAATAAGCATCTAATGGCTAAGCTAATAATAACCTCAAAATGTATGAATTTTTACACAAACAGGGGGAATCTTGCCTAGGATACCTGGAGATATAGGGAGAGGGGTAGGGAGGGGGGAGGGATTATGCAGGCTATCTAGGAGACTGGAGGGAGGGAGTATGGGGGAATCATCTCAGAAGGAGATCTCTGACCTCCATGAGGAGTCCATTTAACACAGGGGTTCTTTTGGGGAGAAGCATAGAACCATGGGGAACCCAAGGGCAGCAACCATGACATGGCATCAGCCTTGGAGAACTATGTAAATATACATTTTTTTCTTGATTGTTTGATAATGATTCCCCCTCAATTGAAAGTCCATATTCAACTAATAAAAATAAAACAAAATAAGAATCTAAGAAAAGTGAACAAAATCTACAAGGCATTTTCTGGGGGGAAAACATAGCCACCACATTGTCATTTACCTGGAAAGTTTATCCTAGTATATGTGTTATCTGTATTATAGATGTATATTATGTATGTATGTACACATAGTCAAGAATTTATCTACACACAAAAATACAGATGAATCTCAAAAACAGTGTGCTAAGAAGGCTTACATCAAATAGCACATGTTGCACAACTCATGAACATAAAGTTGTAGAACAGGTATAAACTAATCTATAGTGATAGAAATCAGTTAAGTGTCTGTGTGGAGGTGAACTGGGCTGGGGATTTTTCTGAGAAAAGGCACAAGAGAACTTCCTGGGACATGATGCCCTTTATCTTGATAGGAGTTGGGTACACAGGCATATTTATATGTTGGAACTCACTGATGCTACACTTAAAGACTTTTCATTGTGCATAAATGCAACCCAAAAAGACAAAGGGTAAATAAATCATGAACGTTAGTTAGTGATATGTATTACTAAAGTACATGACAGGCCATGTACTGATTTTTGCAAATTTATTTGAAGTCCACTAAAATGGGATGGGTTGGAGGGTAGATATAGGTTTGTATACATATATAAAAAACGTGTTAAAGCCAGTATAGACAGTAAAATGTAAAGTAGTGAGCCTAGGTGCTGGGTCTATGGGTATTCACTATAAAATTCTTTCTGTTTTCCAATGTGTTTGGAAATGTTCAAAATAAAATGCTGGAATGAAAAATGAAAATAAAAAAGACCTAAAGACAAGATTTTTGAGAAAGAATGAGGAGAGAGAAGGATGCAAATTTTCAAATGAGCAGCACATGAAACTGTGGCATTGATAGGACAATAATTCTAGATTTACAATGCCAACTATTGAGACATTTGGCTCCCCTGGGAACACTAAGCAGAGCCACCAGGCACTTTAAAGGAAGTGTTCTTTTCTGAACCACAAACACAAAATGATTCTGCAAAGGGACTGATGTCCTGCATGAAATCAATAGATAAAAACGACCAACAGAGCAGGAGGGACAGCCATGTTGCTACTTCCCTTCCTTAAAATTCAGCATCAAATAATTTAATAAATTGATCCAGGATGTGATTCAAATGAAACAGGCAGTGGAGAAATATAGAGTGATAATGGCTTCTATGCCATGGAACATGGGTCACCTCTTTTTGGACTTGACTAAAATTATATCCAAAGGGTAGGTAGACTCACATCTCAACAATCACAATGATGAAAGAATGCTATGAATATTTTGGCTCCCTCTGAATTCATACATTGAAATCCTAACCTTAAGGTAAAAGGAGGTAGATATAGGATTAATATCCTTATAAAAGAGGCTCCAGAGAGTCGCCTTGTCCTTTTCATCACATGAAGTTGAAGAGAGAAGATGCTATGAACACTAGACACCAAATCTGCTCAGATCTGTTCTCCAGACTACGAGCCAAGAAATTTGTGTTGTTTGGAAGCTACCCAGTCTATAGTATATTTTGTTATGCCATCCAGAATGAACCAAGACAAAAGGGAACAGAGTCAAACACATGACAAATCCCATTACTTTTCCACCAGTCCTCAGCTCTTCATTTCTGCTTCTTTATCTACTTGTTTCCATTCTGCACACCCAAACCTGCACACCTGGTTTAAAGCCCCAAATCCCCATTATCAGTGATTTTTCTATGGATTTTTCCTGGGCAATCAAAAAGATTTCAACATTAATGGATTCCTATTCCCCAGTGAAAGATGCATAGAGAAGCTTATTTTGATACTGACAGGTTTATCTTGTGACTGGCACATAAGCTTTGATAATTAAGACTATTTCCACTTTCCACTCGGATTTTTATAAGATTAGTACTCTATAAGAATTGTATTAATGCCCTCCTATAGTGGAAAATCCTCATGCCTTAAAAATTAGAACCAAAATCATGAATAATAATCATAATTTCCAAAACATCAGTGAGACCTTGCTTGTAAGACCCCTTAGGTGTGTGCTCAGGGGATAGGCATTCACTCAAGGTTGAGCATTTACAATGTGCAAAAACACTTTACACACTTCATTCCACCAACTCTGTGCTATGAATCATACCCGTTGCACAGTGGAGGAAGTCAAGACTCTGGGAGCCTAAACAGCTGGTCTAGGATCCCACAATCTGTGCATGGGTATCAAAGTCAGGATTCCTCCCCAGGTCTAAGGGACCCATGCCAGTATCCCTAACTCTACCCAGGAGTACTTTACAATTATGAAATGTGGGCACACTGTCTTCAGGTTCCCTCAAGAACCTAAGACAGGGTAGGTACTTTGAGCACTATTTTAGTGACTTCTAATGAATCCACCCTACTCTCTGGATCCCAGTCTTTAGATCCCTTCAGAGCAGTCTGTACCAGTAGTCTGCAGCCTGTCATCTTTCCCTTCCTGATCCCAAAAGTATGGTACTTGGAGGCAAGGCTGAGTCCAGGACACAAAGTCCTTGTTGGGGATGGATAAGACACTGAGTGGGGCCCAAATCCATTTTGTTGTAAGTCAACTTCTAAAAAGGGACACTACTCTTTAAGTTAGGAAATTTATTCTTCAATTACAGAAATTTCAGCCAAACAAATAACATCAGAAAACACAGAGATACCCATATGATAACCCAGACATATTCTTATTTAAATGTACTCTCTGAGGTGGAAACGAGTCCTACTGTGGGCCTGGCTACAGTCCACAGTTTTGTAGGGTATACAAAATGGAGGGGTGGCCATTGGTCCACTGACCATGGGCAATCCATGAGTGATGTCTCTATCTAAGGTCACTCAGTGGGTAGCTCAGACCCTCCTTCCATATAGAGCACTAGCCTCTGTGGGTTGTCCCTGCTGTTCAATGGAGCCTGGAGAAGCTACAGGGAGTATGGGGAGATAGGCTGGGTCTCACTGGGCCTCACCCTCCCCTATGTAGCCCAAGTCCACTCAGGCCTGAGAGCATTCACTCAGGGTCAAAGTATGGCAGAGAGAGCTGGTCAGTAACCCCAAGGTCCTGCCCTGAGTCCCATAGGCACTTCAGCCCTGCACCTTAGCCAGCATCCAAACAGGTTGGGGAGGCAAGTATTCAAACAATTCAGGGGCAGAGGCAAGAAAAAATCGATAGGACAAGGAATGAACACTATCTCCCTACTTTAACATGCAGATATTATAAAATAGAGCCAGAGTTAAAATTCATCTTGATGTTTCTAAGAAAGCTTAGAAACAAAACTATGGCCCCCAAGATGGAGTATAAAAATTAATAGCATTTATACAGCACAAAACAAACCCTGAATGAATTAGGATCCTTCAACAAGATAGATTTGGTGCATTAAATTTGGTAGATGCTCACCTTTTATTTGTGTTTGCTTGCAGAGGGTTGGGAGAAGGAAGGGAGAACTGGTTTGCAGGCCCAACTCTGCTTCCCTCAGTCAGCTAAATAGACAGCCAGCATATACAAGTGTGTTCAGGCTGTGGTTCTCAGCCATAACTGTTCACTACAACACCCAGTACCCTATAGTACTTTCTTATTCAGACTTTCATAACAGAATCCCGTAGTCTGCTTGGCTCCTCAACAACGCAAATTTATTGCTTTTAGTTTTGGAGTCTGAAATCCAAGATTAAGCACCAGCATTTTCAGTATCTGCTGAGGACCCACTTCTTGGTTCATTGATGGAGCTTTCTCATTGTGTCCTCATATGGTAAAAGGAGCAAGGGAACTCTCAGGCCTCTTTTATAAGAGCCCTAACACCATTCATGAGGACTCCACCCTTATGACCTAACCAAAGGCTCCACTTCCAATACCTTCACCTTGGGAGTGAGGATCTCAATATAAGAATTTTGTTGGGGACACAAACATTCATATCATTGCTCCTAGGAAACTTGAAAACATCTCAGGCCTGGTTCTCAGTCCAAGAGACTCAATTTTCTTGGCCTGGAAGGAGCCTAGGTTTAAAATATCTCCAGGTGACTCCCATAATCTAAGTCCAGGGGCCTCACTTAACAAGCTTCTGGAGGGCTTGTGAAAACTCTTCTTAGAGACCCGGATCCAGCAAGTCTCAGACTACAAGCTCCAGAGGTTGCTGCTGCTGCTGCTGGTCCTAAGACATCTGAGAACACTTAGAGAAGACCAGAGTGGTATCCTCTTGGCAATTCAGATTTACATAGGCAAATTAAGGCTCATTTCACACACCACTAAGGAAAAGGGGAGAGAGCCTAGCCTTGTGACCAAAGGTAAAAAAAAAAACCCTAGTTCTTGGTGTAGGACCAACCCTCACACCTAGAAGCAGTCCCCTTCCCATCTGGAACTCAGCTCTGGCTTGATCTGCAAACTGAGATTATCTGGAGAACAAGATAATTACTGAGTGAGCCATTCAAGAAGCAATCCGCCCCCCCCCACAATTTCCTTGGCCATGTCATTTTTCCAGAAATGACTGAGGAGAGGAGACACAGGTGAAACGTGAACCCCAAAGGGCTGAAGACATGGCCTATCATTTATTTACTCCTTGGACAGGAAGGAGACATGCCCAAAATGGTTGCAGGCAATGTGGATCTAGCCAAGGAGTGGACAGGGGTCAGAAAGTGACTTTCCCTAAGGTGGATTCCATGATGGTTGTTCCCAGCCACCCTGATCCAAACATCGTTACCTCTATACACAGGTCAATGCTGCTCACTGCTCTGGAGGCACCTGAAAAGCAAGCTCTGGGGAAACTGTCCATGGGTAGTACGTCCTCATATGTCTGCAAGCCAACCCTGCATTGCAGCTTCACTCTCTGACCCAAGGGAGAAGCAATTCCATGGAGTAATGAATATTGGACAGGTGGTCTGGACACCAGATGTTTTGGAACTAGACAGGTAATACAGATCATTGGTTCCACAGCATTTTTAAGGGTAGAAATTTGCTTTTCAATGACATTTTAAACATCTCCAAAACATGGCCAGAGAAATGTTGAAGATGTTTTAGTATGTTGGGTAGAGGAGGCAGAAAGGGGAAGGTAACTGAATCACAGATTCCACCTCCCAGGATGATGTTAAAAATATTTAGTATGGTCTAGGCACTATCTGGAGAAGGGTCAGGAACAGCAGAGAGAACTTAGTGATGTCATTCCTGCCGCTGCCTCCCTCCAGGCCACATGAGGCACAGGTCCCAAGGCCTAGAGCAGGGGTCAACAGTAAGTACTTCTGTGAATGACCAGAAAGTAAATATTTTAGGCTTTGCAGTCCTCGTGGTGTGTGCTGCAACTCCTCAATTCTGCCCTTTTCAGACAAGAGCAGCCACAGACAACATAAATGGATGTGTGTGGCTGTGTTCCAACAAAATTTTATTTACGAAAACCATCAACGGGCCCAATTTGGCTAAGAACTCTTGTTTGTTGAGACCTAGGTTCGAAGAAAACCATTTAGAAGTTACTAGAGGCAATAATCCCTACACTGCTTTTCATACTTACAATTCTGGATTTTCAATTCCTTAACTCAACTTGCCTTGGTCTCACACTATCAACTGGGCATCAGAACATAGTCATTCCTGACCTTGAGGTATTTGTTCCAAGGGCCAAACTGTTCCAATGAGCTAATGGACATGAAATGCTTTGAAAAGTCTTAAAGTACTTTGCAAATAGGTCCACAAAAGCTCTGCATCTGAGAACAGTGTTTATCATCCTTTACCTGAGTTTCAAGAAAATTCCAGACACCACTCACTACATTGGGCTTCCTGGGCTGCTTAAAGAGCAGAGATTTAAAAAATGGCTCAATAAAAAAAGTCCTAAAGGGATATCAAAGATAGAAGAAATGAAGAGAGTTGAACCTTTCCTCTCAGAGCCTGAGACTTTTAAACACTTCATTAGTATGAAGTAAAAAATCCTCTGTTCTCTCTTTCATACTATTTATTTACATTCTGGTCTTTTAGGTCCGAAAACCTCATTAGTCAGAAACTCCCAATGAATAATACCTCTATTTGTCTTTTGTGCACAGTTCAACCTGTAAAATTTTGCATTGTTGCTGAACTACCCTAAATAACTTAGTCTTAAAACTATCTTGATAATCCCATGTTCTGCATGTGCCTACAGAGTGGCAAAATCCCTGTAAATGTTCCCCATCAGTCTTACCCTCTATCCCTCTTCTGGTTAAAAAAGATAAAGTATCTATAATTTATTAAGCACACACTATGACTGAGGACCCGGCTAATTCACAAAATTGATTTCACTTCATTATTATTACAATCCTGTGAAGAAGGCATCTTCCTCTGCATTTTACAGAAGGTGGAAATGAGACTTAAAAGAATTTAGGAAATTCATCTGATGTCACATAGGCTGAAAGTGATAGAACTGGGATTAAGGACTGAATCCACAACTCAAACTCTTTCCACATGATTGCCAATGACTTCATCTACATAATGACATTCATAATTTTCTCTGAGGTGCTTGTTATTTCCCAAGGAAAAAATGCAATCTATAAAAGGACACAACTGGGACAATTTCCACCCAATGTCAGATCCTCTCAAAGTAAAAAGAGAATCAAACTACATCACCTTGACCAGGCTAGAATCTTAAGAGAAGAGCTAAAACTCGGCTTAGAAAACATAAGTTTGGGTTATAATTTTTCTATAATGGAAGTACATTGCCTTTGTAATAACATAAGCATAAAGGAAAGTTGGGAAGTTTGCATTAAAAAAAAAAAGGCTTGGGTAAATTAATGTAGTGAGATTGGCTACCTATTTACCAAACCTGTTTTTTCTTCTTTCTACATCCTGCTAATATACATAGTCCAGCATTCCTTGCTTTTAGTAGTTGCCATATAACTGACTCCCACCCACCCAGTGGGATGTGAGCAGAATTAAGTGTCTGGCCCGTAAAACCCTGCTCTGTATAATCCTCCGTGTTGTTTCCCCTCCATGCAAAGAAACACAGTGCCTTGGAAGCCAAGTTTGAGGATGGAAAGCCAGAAGATGAAAGGATCTGGAGTTCATGGACCACTCTTTGCAATAGAGCCAACCGCAGACCAGAACTCTGCATCAGAAAGACAGAAACTTGTCTCATGTTAAACCCCAAAATCGGTTACAGCAGCTACTATTGCCCCATCTAACTAATTGAATAAAAAGTTAGATACAAATTAAAAAGCAGATCACATTAGTTCCTAATTTGTTCCACTTAAGGATGCCAATAGCTACTATCGGAATCATTAAGAAAATTAAAACTGCACAGACAACCCAGTGGAAGTTATGAGCTAGTAAAAGAGTGTATGGATTTTACAACTTGAAACATTTTTTTTCTTGGATTACAACCCAGCGATATTCACACTGAGGTCATTTCAATTTGTCATTTCAAATATTTTGGAAAAATGGTAAAAAAAATGTATTAAAATTAATTTCACCTGTTTCTTTGTAATTTTTCCAGGTAGCTCCTAGAAAATCTAAACTTACAATTGTAGTCCACATTATGTTTCTGTTGGACAGTGCTATTCTAGATTGGGTAAAGATCAGATTTTCTATTCAATTATTTATATGTATTGAGTATCTACCTGTGGGACCTGGGTGGGCCCTCTGTGCTCCTGAGAAGTCCTGTGATTGACCTTGGGCAGATTGTTTATACCCTCTGGATCTTGATTTTTTTCATGTAAAATATCAGAAAGTTGAATTTTTCATATTTTATAAATTGCTCATAACCAACCATGTTAAACCAGTTGACCCCATGTTATGGGTTAAGCCCCCTGAAAACTGGCATTCTGATACTTAACATTGTTCAGGGCCAGAACTTTGAACAGATTTGTCCTGCTTGCCCACTTATGTCTAATCTTTATGGACCATACTTACTTCTTAAACCCACCTCTTCTAGCTAGCTTGCCTCCTCTATTGCGATCACATTTATCTCTGAGATAATGTGGGTTTTGACCATTCCATAAATATGTGATCTGGTCAACACCCTGCAACTCTTACCTGGACTTGGAACACAAGTGTTTTCCTCACCTTCCAAGATCGTAGACCCAAAGATGCAAAAGAATCAAAGAGAAATGACTCCTAACCAAAGGCTTTCTAAGCGACCTGACAGTGAAGCCCACACAAAAAGCTACTTTTAAAACAGTTTCTTTCTTCCAAAGTTTATTTGCAAGAGGCATTCTGAGGAGAAGCTCATTTCCTTGAAATATCAAAGAACTAGAAATCAAAAGATGATAGATTTTTCTGGAGACACGTCACAAAGTATATAAATAAAATCCTGCAGAGTGTACACAGAAATATTACCAAGAATTTATTTCTGCTGCAGTTGTCCACCACCCTCAATATTACATTTAGCTAACTTAATTTTCCGTGGATCAAATTCATTCAAAGTTAAATTTCTCTTAATAGGTCATCTGAGTAAACAATTTGAAGTGTTATTTGCCAAAAACACAATGTTTCCAGGCTTCAGATGAAATCGGCAGTGTCAGGCTAAGAAAACAACCTTAAAAATTCACAGAGGACTGGAACAATTGTAGAAAAAAAAATTGGGGCCCAGAGGTCAGTTTTTTTCATGCAATTTTGGAGGTTAAAAAAATCACAAATTTCCACTAAAACTAGGTCTTTGAAGAGCAGAAGAATGCTATTAAAACATGCACGCACACACACACACACACACACGTGTGTGTGTGTGTGTGTGTAAATGTATCTTTACATGGCAGCTGTCATATGAAGTCAATGATGCCACATCAGTCAGTCCCAGCTGGCACTGCTATTTAATAACAGCAATCCTGTACCCTAGGTTTCCCCTGGTCCACAAACTAGGTCCTCTGGGATCTTGGCTTTTAGGGAGAGGGAGTGGGATAGGAAGAGGAGGACAAGAATCAGAAGACAGGTTGTGAGAGGGGGACTGGAGCAGTGTCTCAGTGTTATGGAGCTTACACAATGAAGTGTTAGAGCATCAAAAGCCACATGAAAAACTAAATAAAACTGGTTCTCTCTCTCTCTCTCTCTCTCTCACTGTCCTCTCTCTTAGAAAAAAAAGGAGAAGTGAGATGGTGTATTGAAGTGAAAGTTATTGTTAACCTCTATTCATGAAATTTTTCAGAAATATTGGATTTATGCAATGGAAGGGATAAAGTAATCTAAGGCCTATTCCATAAGTTAGGAAATGGACATCTGAGAAGCAAACCAGCCTTGTGTCCCCAATAAGAAATACAACCAGAATACAGGATATTCCATTTCTAGTCCCTGAATCTACAGCCTTTCTTCTGATGGCATCTAAAGACAAGGATACCAAGAACACAGTCTGGAAATCCTGTAACATCACAGGTGGCAAATGAGTATACACAGGCACTAACTTAACTCTTTAATGTGGCCTTAAGGCCATTACTCACACAGCCATAGCACACATGGGTACCTCAAATGCTCAAATTCCTGTGTCAATAATTAGCCCACCATGCACAGACAGCACCCTGATCCATCATCTCTGTTAAGTATGAGGCTGTTGCTGACATCACCACAAATAGGAAGGGAGAGCTACCCCTATATTGAGACTTTTAAGAGCAGAAACCACTGTATTCAACAGGCACAAATGATATTCATTGCATTTGGGTCCTCTTAAGAGAAGATGAATACAGAAGACCCCTTTATCCACAGTTTCATTTTCCTTGGTTTCAGTTACCTATAGTTAATCATGGTCCCAAAATATTAAATGGAAAATTCCAGAAATGAATAATTCATTATGTTCACATAACTTTTATTATAATATATTGTTATATTTGCTCTATTTTATTATTGTTGTTGTTAATCTCTTACTGTGCTTGCTATAAATTAAACTTTATCCTAAATATCTCTGTAGAAGAAGAAAAACAGTGTATACAGGGTTCTGTGTCATCTGTGGCTTCTGTCATCACTGGGGGTCTTGATTATTCCCTATGGACTATTAAAATTCTAACACTAAGTCAGGACCTTACAAGAACCTTGGCTCTCAATGTTTTTTGATTTTTGTTTTCATGAAATATCTGCTCAGTTGAAACTGAGAAATAGACCTCCCATAGCAATCTGAGAATGGTATCAAGGAAGTGGGGTGTGTTGCATTGGCATGTGGGTGTCAGTGTGTGTGTGGCAGATTCTGATCACACTGTTGTTAGTCATAGATGATCAGTGGAGGTGGTGGTGCTCATTACTTTGTGCAGAATCTTCAAAGTTTATGTGACAAGATGGGTCTTTGAGCCTCACTCTTCAGCTGACTAGCTGTTCAGACCTGGGCCTCCTGAGGTTGTAGGGTATTGACAAAACCAGATCTGCCTATTCGTGTAGAAAGTGACTTGAAAATGTGGCTCTAAAAATCCTGCACTGTGACCCTCCCCTAATGTAGAGGTGTTCCCCCAGCACACAGTGGGAAGTTCATAAGTAAGCTACTATAGAGCAATCAAACACACAGCACTGGCTACACATACTTTATTGCTTCATTACCAAATCTCACAGCAGTCATGAAAGGTCAGAATGATTATTGCAATTTCACAGAGAAGCAGACAAGCTTAGAGAACCTGATTATGTTGCCCAAAGCCTACAGCTTTTTTTTCTTTTTCTAAGAGAGAAGGGACAGTGTGAGAGAGAGAGAAAGAATCAATTTTCTAATTTACTTTTTCATGTGATGTTCATTGCTCCAACACTTTGTTATGTGCATGGTGCTGGGGTTCAAACTCATGTCCACACTCATGCTAGGCAAACACTGTAACCACTGAGCCACCACTCCAGCCTCAAGTCCACAGCTTTTAATCTGGGATTCAAACCCAGGTGAGCATGACTCCAAGACCTAGGCTAGAGATGGTGCTCTTGGATGCACACATCCACCACATCCTTGAGATGTTTGCAAATGAACTAGAAGGACAGGAGCTGCATCCAAACACAACTAGAAGTTCTAGGCCAGCCTATCTAATTGTCCTTTCTATGCTGATAGAAATGCTTTAAGACCTGTCTATTATGGTAGTAGCCACATGTGGATATTAAGAATTTGTCATGTGGCTAGGACAACTGAGAATCTGAATTTCTTATTTTATTTAATTTGAATTCATTTAAATTTAAATTATCATTGCATGTCCATATTGGCTGGCACAGTTAGAGACATTTCATTCCAACAGCATTAGGAAGAAAGAATAGTTCCCACAGTCCAAGCAGGATTCATGACAGATACATGCTCCGACACATTAGGACTTGAATAGGACTCTTCCTGTTTCAGGCATGTTCATGCTCCCTACAGAATTAGGTTCAGAATCAAGGGCCCCAGAAATGAAGCCCAATCCCTTTTGTCTACAAATAAAATATTCAAGAATATCCATTCTTGTTTCACATTATTTTTGGATCTTCTCTATGCAGCACAACTGAATTCTCTTTTATTGACTCCCATTTCCCTCCTAAAGTCGTTCTTCTCCTCCCAGCCAACCCTGAAGGTGCTGGGTTTGTGCTTTTTTTTTTATCAACCTGGAAATATTCCTTGCTACCTATGAAGCTGAGTCTGTGCCTCTCTTGAAATGGCTTTTCAATGCACTTGATGTTTTTACACCTGTCACTCTGAGAAAGACATTTCCTAGTATAGTTAGCAATGGCATGGAGAGAGACCACCCACTTTCGCCCAAAACACAACCCCAACAATAAGGAACAGAAGCCCTCCATCATCCACCAGCCCTGCATATGTCCAAATCCAATATAGGAAGCTGTTCACTATAACCTGTCTATTCCATTCTTTCCATACCAAAGGTGACAACTGGGCTAATATTATGTGTACTGTCTTCTAACATTCCACTCACCATCAGCTAGAAAGATGTTGTCATGGTTTGGATATGATGGATCCCCCAAAACTTTATGTTAATGTTCAGAGGTGATATGAAGTTAATATGCTTCACTAATCTTCAACAATGTTCCTTATGAGCACTTAAGAACTACAGTAACTTTTCAATTGTCTAACCTGAAGAATATAGATTATATAGGGTTTGAGGGCTGGGTACAATTGTAATCTATATTTTATTCTTTCCACCTTTGATTGAGAGCTGACTTTTAAGATTCTCAGTATAGTGGCAAAAGATAGTCTACCCACCATATCAAAAGAGACTAGTACACAACCTCCAAAATACCTTGAATACTCAAAGGTCTATAGTCTTTGTGGATACAATGACAATCGTTATATCCATCCACAATGACTAAAATTGAGACAGATCCCTGGAAATGCGATTGAGATGTTGTTAAGCTCATGGATCCTTGGAAGGGGTACACATGAGACCCACGTGTGTACAAGGGAAGGTAGGGAAGTCACAAAGAGCTCTGAAGTCTAAGTCAGGGTGATAAAATATGGCCACAGACCTAAATCTTCCCACAACTGGTTCTTATATATACTGTGAGCTCAGAATGATTTAAAATTTTAAAGCAATGTAGAAAAAAAACTTTCTGAAAGACTGTATTACAGACATTATATATAGCCTGCAACGTTTAAAATATTTACTATCTGGCCTTTCCAGAGCATGTTTGTTGACCGACCCCTGTCAAAACTATATTAGTGACTTCATCCATCCAGAGGAGTACTAGTTATTTTCCTGAGGACTGGTAAACTGGATCTCCATAATCCCTAGTTCCCTTTGATCCCCTTTGGATTTATTTTCTTTTTCAGTTCAGTAATACTAGAGGTAAAATGCTCCATACATTTTTCCAAGAATAGGAATAATATATATCAAATATATCAAAAGATAAATGCATAAATGCATATTCACTTCTTCCAAGAAAATCAACATCGTATGTCTTTACTGTAACAAAATCAAGACTCCCAATTAAAGACCAGCCAGAAAGGATCCCAGAGATCAAACCCATAAAGACCACAGAGCATACTCACTCATTCTATAGTCACACTCTCTCACCTGCTGGCACCAGACTCCATATTTGATATCAGTATGAAATCAGGACACCACTGACCTTGACTTACCTTTTCCTCAACTCCATTAAGAAAAGAATACAGAGCTGGAAACATACCTTTTTAATCCCTTGGGCTCTCACCTTTGAGTTCCTTAGATAGCTGCCCTAAATATCCTTCAAATGTCTCAGGATTTGAAATCAAAGGCAAAAATTGGCATCCAGCCATTCCTCAGCTATAACCAAAGGAAATGGGGGCCAGTGCTGGGCACACAGCCATCACTGTTACCTGGTTCAGTGCAGTTCTTGCTGCTCCTGGACCCTGTATCTTCAGAAGTCAGGGTGTCATTCACCTGCATTAGCTTTCTTCCTACCATCCATTTTCTGTCTTCCCCTATGAGGTCCATGAGGTCAAGCTCTGAGGAGAAAAAGACAATAACCGCACATCACAAAGAGCTCAGTTTCAGCCTTTATCAATGCTGGACATGCAGTGCCTGAATCAGCCATCATTTTCTCAGCCCTGCCTAAATCCCTTTAAGCCATCCAGCCTTTAACCGCCTAAAGGCTTCCTCTGGCTGTTAGATCCTACTAGACCCATCAGAGGCATGCATCAGTCAATGTTGGGTAGAATTTTCTGTATAAATACCTAGCCACTTGAGTGGGATGTCTTCAAGGTGTGACTTCTAAACTGGATCCCCAAGTTTTCCCTTGTAGGATTAAGTTCCAGCTGTCTACAGTGTATATTCTCTTGATAAAGCACATTTGATTAGTGGTTGCTCTTCTCTGTCTCATAATTTCTTGCACTCAATGTTAACAACAAATTTCCCAGTTGGAAAAGCACTCTAGATAGGTAGCCATTGGCCAATTCCCATGCTATCAATAATCCCATTAAGGCCAATTTCAAGCTACCCATGTGACACCATTGAGAATGGAATTGGGAAGATATGGGCACAATCTGTTCCATTATGTCAGTAAAGCCGGCTTCATCCTACCAACATCTTTGAACTACCTTTTGAATAAACCATCTGCCACTGAACATGAGCTCAGGAACTGCCTCTTGGTGTTACCCAAGTTAGGATACCATTTAACCATCACCAAGCATAGCCCAGTGAGAGCTACAAAGTAAGTTTTCAAAAAACAAGAAATGAAGGGAGAAGTAGAGCATGGAATGCATGTTAGGGAGTGAGTGTACAACACAGTCCAGGTCTCTGGCTGAGATGACTGTGGGGACAGAAGTTCCAGGAGAAAGAACAGAGTCCAAAGAACACATATGAGGGAAGAACACAGTCCATTCTGTTTAGAACATGATGAGTTTGAAGCATCTTCAGAGCATAAAAAGGGAAGTATGCTGCTTGTGAGTAAATATTCCTCAGGAGAGAAAGCTAAGATACAGAGAGACCCAGAAGAGTTATCAGCAAATAGGAAAGAACATTAGAGATATGTCTGGATGGCATCTCTCTATGTTTCATGTGAAGATGGAGACCCCAGGATGACTAATGAGAAGGAATGGAAGAAGAAATCTTGGGCAACCCAACATTCCTCCAGAGGAGTAAAATAATTTATTAAAGGATCATGAGAGGAAGGGAAAGAGCAAAGCAATAAGGTGTAATGGAATGGAGACAGAAAGATAATTCAAGAAAGAGTAGCCAATGATCAATTTGACCACCATGGACAAATTCAGAAAAAAAAGGCAAAGACAGAGAAATGACCATTTGAGCTTGTCATCAGGGGTCATTGGGAGATGGAGGTGGCCAATTAAGATGGTTCTTTCTAGCACTCTGAACTAAAGGAAGAAGTGATATGAGAGCATGGCTACCTCTTGAATGTCTAGAAAAGATGTGGTCAGAAAATGGATCTAAATATTAGACAATGGTCAATTTGTGGGTCCAATGGCCTTCACACAAGGGCACAGGATGCACCCAGCCACATCAACATTGTATTCTGAAATGGTCAATGATGTGCTGAATGTCATCATACTCTTCTCTCTATTCCTATAGTGATTCATTTTCCCAAGTGGTTCCACTTTCATTATTTAATTTGATCTTCACAGTACCACTCAGCAAAGAAAGAGGAAGCAAATAAAACATAGTTGCTCCAGTACCTAACCACCATTGGCTCCAAGTTGGTGCTCAGTAGGTACAAATTGAAATCATCCTTCCAAATGTACCTTTGGATAAAGGGAGACTCATAGAAATTTCCAGAAATCACAATGTTTGTGGGACTCTCCCTTAACTCAAAAGGAAACACAGAGTATCAGCAGTTCATACACAGAGGTCTTCCTGAATCAAACATAGCCCTACTCCCTGAGGTGAAATTATCAAGATACCTAATTACAACTTACACATATTGGTTAGTACAGGGGATGGAATACTAAAATAAACAATATTTTAGACTCTGATATACAAAAACCTACATGGTAGCCACATATATCAGCTTAACCAAAATTGTTAGAACACCACCAAAGAAATAATTTAGTTTGCTAAGCATTTGTGTAGTTTGGTTAATCTGAATGGTTCACTCTTATGAATGATAGTGATGATAAGAAGAGAAAAAAAATGTTCAAGAATTCACGAAGAAACAAAGTCAATGGACTTAAACTCCAACAAGCAGTCCTTGATAAGAATATACTATTATATTATCACAAATGACCTAAAAGTGTGGAGAAAGGTATTCTCTTAGTCACACGTTTGGTTTCCTCAGAAGCAGCCTCTGATGGAAAGATTTGAACATCACTGGTTACATGGGAAGTGATCCCAGGAAGAACTTATAAGGAAATAAGGAGGTGAGACAGAGACGGTGAGTTTCAAGCCAGTTGCCAAAATGAATGAGGATACTTGAGCCCTCTCGAAAGCTCTTGGGAACCAGTGCAGACATGTATCTCAGACACCAGAGTGTAAGGGAACTTGGGTATTAACCCATCTACTTCTAGTCTGCCGTTGGTTGAAGGCTATTCCCAGAAGACATTAATTCTACAGCATTTTCAACCCCACATATGAGTATACAAAGTGAGTTCTGGTGCCCGGAAAAGACCCTGTACCATGAGATGCAGGCTCTAGAAGTTTTAATTTGCCAATAAGGTCTGAAGAAATCAAAATAAGAGATATGCACTGGGTACCATGGCATCTGCCAGCCCAAATGGTATCTAGAGAGTCACACTATGGCTGCCTGATTGGCCATTCTACAGTTCTCATAATCTGGGTCAGAGAAAAGCACTCCATGGAACTGAAATTCTAAGGTTCGGGAAGACCCCAAGGATCTGCAAAGAAGTAAATGTATCCCTTCCAATGGCTTCCAAAGTTCTTTCTTATGCCAAGTTTCCATGGTTCTGTAATTCTAAGAGAAAAGCTGATACCAATTAAGGGATGCAAAAGTAAAGCCAGCTATTGTAGCAGAAAATTAGAGGATTTTTTTACATAATGATTCAATATCTTCAGGACTTAGAGGCTATTAAGGCAGCACCTCTAGATTCCAAAACCTACAAACTTTTATCTCTACAATATACTTGACCGCTGACCACCGAAAAAATAACATACAGATTACAGTCTGGGAAAATATGATGAAAACATTGCATTTCATTTGTTTTCCTTCCCAGTCCGAACCAAGTTTGACAGTATTATAACCCAGTTAGATCATCTGTCCTCACAAAGCTCCCACTGAAGTAGAAAGAGACAGTTGGCTCCGTGGTCAACTTATCTTTGGTGTAAATAAGGCAAAGCAGGTATGATTTTCCTAAGATCAGAGTAAATCCATGGCAATATCAAACACTTTAATAGTGTTCCTGTCTTCCACTTATTGAGTGTCTGTTATATGCAATGAGCTTTCTATTCTTTAACATGTTTCATCTTCGTGAAAGTCTTACATGGAAGACTTAACTCTGTGTTTGCAAATAAGGAAAGTGAGGCACTCTAAATAACGTGTCCAATATCACATACTGAGCAAGTGGCAGAACAGGAATTTGAACCCAACTCTGCTGACTTCAGATACCAAATTCTTAGTAGTACCCTGGATGTGATGAAATTTACCGTGATTGCATTGTACCAACAATAGGAAACTAGATTGACAGTGTAGTCTTGTGAACATTGTCTTATTGGACCTATATTCCCAGACACATTAGGAGTAACAGTAATGCAAGGGCATCACCCCTTGAAAGCACCACATAAAAACACAAACAAATGAAAATAATCCCTTATTGAAACCCCTCTCTATAACTGATGCTCTGCTCAGTGTAGATTCCTGGAAACTAAGCTGGTCCCATTGGCCCCAACACGGAGGGCTGCATTCTTGCATTTAGTGAGGAGGGGCAGAGGGTGGGCAGTAGGGAAGCCTTGGAGGGGTGGGGAAAGTGAAGGGGGTTATAAAGAGGAGCCCACACTTGCTGTTTTCACTGCTCTCTCCTCACTCACCTCCCCTATCTTCCTTGAACTTCTCTGCTACAGCAAAGAGGCTGCTCCGCAAAGCTACACTTGAGCAATGTCAACAAAAACACTTGGCCCCCATCCACCGCATTCTTGGCTCCTCATCTGCCAGGCCCTGGAAGTTGCATGTTGGCCTAATTAGTCAGGGAAAGGGGTGAGTGTCGGGGGGTGAAGAGGGGAGACAGCAGGCTCCCATGACACATGAGACCAGCAGAGGCAGCTTGTATGACTGTGAGCTCTAAAAGGGGGGGGACCAGAATGAGCCCTGGAAATGGTGTGGGGTGCTGCTGGAAGGGGAGGAAGTCCCGACCTCAATCTGAGACTTGAGCTGTATGCACTGAGGAAGGAAAGAAAGTGGAGGCTGTGTGCCAAGTTTCCATTACAAAGCTGCGTGCTCACTCTCTCCTGCTCTGGTGAGCTCCCACTCTCTTCTGCTTATTTTTTTGATCTCTCTTTGCCTCTACCCTGTTCCTCCTTCTCACGACTGGAGCATAGAAAGCCCAAGGATTTCTGACACCAATAATGGATCTTCTTACTCCCTGACAAACAACCTCAGCTCACAGCCTTCAGCCTTCACCCTGAGGCTAACACACAATCTCCTGGGAGCAACTCTGTCCCATGGGCTTCCAGCCCTAACCCAATGCTGATCCCAGACCCAGCAGGGAGGTAGGGCAGCCTGCTCACTGCTGAGGGAATTAACTCCTTCAGACACCTGGGCAAGCAGCAGAGGGTGAACTACGTAATCAGAAAAATTGTCTTTTATGTGCCAATTATCCTTTCTGTGCCATCTTACCTCCTTCTCTTATAAAGAGTATTACCCATTTTTCTGTTATTATTATTTCTGCTGCTGCTGCTGCTGGAGTTAAATAACAGCAGCAGCAGAAATAATAATAACAGATCTAAACCCACATCTGCCTTCAAAATCCAGGTATGCACTTCCCACCTTGTCCCAGAGCTCTATGAGCCTGCAAAGTAGCCTTATGGGATCAAGGTCTCACAACCTTACTTCCCTTTGAAAGGACATAGTAACCTTCCTCTTCCAGTGAAATGGAACTCTGTGCTACTTTTTGTAAACTAGAATGGAGAGAGCCATCATTCTCAAATATACAGAGAGCCACGCAACAGCCCCCCTCCACTGGCAGATGCAAAAACTGAGTCACAGAATGCCTCATGCATCACTCTAGAAAGAAGTAAATAGCACAAGAAACAGCCACCGACTTTGGCTCTCTGGGATGCCTCAGTGCTCCTCAACCAAGGCTATAAATACCCCACCATGCAGTTTACACAGCTGCCTCCACTCTATGCACCCCGGGTCTTCACCCCAGGGTTGGAGGTCAGGTTTACATAAGCCAGCTGCCAGCGGACTGCCTTCTGCAGACTACAACAAGCAGCACCATTCTCCAAATGACCCCCTTCCTTTCCCCACCCCTTGAGTCTCAGGAGAGTTTGCCTGGCAATTCTCACCCTCTGTGGGTGAAGAGGGGGCAATGGAGCCCTGGCTTAATATAAGTGGAGTTTTCACATGGATTGTTTTTCTTTTTCTTTTCTTCTTTCTTTCTTTCTTTCTTTTTTTTTAAGATGGAGTCTCCCTAAGTTGCCCAGGCTAGTCTCAAACTCACATTCCTGCCCCAGCCTCCCAAGTTCAGTTGACAGTTGTACTGTGCCTGGCTTCCCATGGATTTTTAAAACAAGAGTCTTCCTCCTTCTAGCTGCTTCCCTACCAAGTCTGGTGCACAAGGGGACTCTGAGAAATTGGCAGGCTGGGTTAAGTTCTCTCTCCAGTGTCTCCAACTCAACGATGGCAGTCACAGACAGCAGTCTTCATGCTTAATTGGAACTTCTTCCCAGTACCTCCACTCCAAGAGGAAATACACTGAGGTTGAACCCAGCTCAGAATCGCAGTCCCTCAAAAGGGCCTACCCTCCCTTTCACTCAGAGGGGAGGGGGAAGCAAGTAACCAACCCCAATCACCCACCAATTGAAACAGGGAACTTCACAGGATGCCGTCTCTCTGATCAGCACATGGCAGCATCAGAACCTCCTGGGGCCAGAAAAGAGTGGGAGTCTGCATCTAAAAAGACCCACAGGAGATCCTTGGGCACTCCAGGGTCTGAACTGCTGCTCCCAACAGGACTGACAAAAGGACAGCAGAGCACACAAGAACCTGACATTGTTGCTGGGCCTAGGACACACGGAAAGCAGAAAGAAGGGAAGGCAAGGGTCTCATCAAGCTTCAGGGGCTTTAGGGTTTCCCTGTGATGGGTGATGTTCTGTCACATTCTACATCTGCGGAGTCTGGCCACATTACCACTCCCTGAGCAAACTCATCCAAGGGAAAGGACACAGGAGGGCTGGCTTTCTCACTACTTCCCACCAAAATCTCCTCACCTTCTTGTCTACCTCACAGACCCCTCCACTGTCCCAATCCTATATTGCCTATAATGACCCTGACAGAGTCCGAGTGTGGAAAGGGACAAGATGGCTGAGCCCTTGACAAAGGGTGGCCTTGGAAACAAAAGCCTGAGCCAAGAGTCCAAACTGGCCCTAAACGTGTATTATTCCAGGGATATTGGGAAGATCAAGGCAGGCTGTTTGTCAGATTGATGCAAAACTGGGGGAGTCCACACAGCCTCCCACTTCCCACTGCTTACAATGAGAAGCCCTTCTTCCAGGCCTTCCTGGACCCTCCAGGACCCCCTCTCCAAAACCTATCTGTCTTATTTGATCACTCATCCACAGTGTTTAAGTCAGTTTTTTCATTGTTGTGACTAAAAGACCTGACAAGAACAATTTTAGGAGGAAAAGTTTATCATGGGGCTCATGGTTTCTGAGGTCTTAGTCTATAAGTAACCAGCTCCATTCCTCAGGGCTTGAGAGGAGGCAGAACATCATGGTAGAAGGCACGGGTCCAGGGAGCAGAAAGAGAAACACCACTCCAGATATAAAGTATATACCCCAAAGGCACGCCCCCAATGACCCACCTCCTTCAGCCACACCCTACCAGCCTACAGTTGCCAGCTAATCCCTACCATTAATTCACTGATTGGGCTAAGGCTCTTGTAACGAGTCATTTCACTTCAGCTTTTGCATTGTCACAATGAGCTTTGGGGGAACACCTTTCAACTAAACCATAGCACCAAGCATCTGGCTTTGTTTTTTGATCACTCCACAAAAGTTGGCCTGAAATTTAGCAGATGTCCTATAGTCAGGGTGTCCTACTGTTTTATTACAGCCACCATCTGGTAAGACTGGGGAGTGATCACTAAACCCCTAAGAGAAGAGAGAAGCATTCAGTACCCAGAGAAAATCCCAGATGGGTCAATAGCATCCCTCAGGGTCATGTCCCTTGACTTGGGGGTTAAGTTTAAATGATAGGCCCAAGAATTTTAGGGGCAAACCTGAACCAGAATCCAGGTTTTCTGGGCTTCAGAGGCAACCTGTTTGCCTTACAACCTTGCTACTCAAAGGACCTACATGTCCACATCACCTGAGAGCTTGTGAGAAATGTGGAACCTTGCATCAAAATCTGAACTTTCATAAAGTAACGCATGTGCACACTAAACCTGAAGAAGGCAGGATCTTCGAAGTTCCCAGTACAGTGCTCAGTTTGATCTCTCAGTCTCTAAAGTCCCAAATCAGAGTTCCCCTCAACATCTCCAGGAACTGAGAAAGCCCTTCAGTAAGACCACATACACCCTGCTTGAAATGGGCTTCAGCATCCACAGAGGGGTCTGGCCACCCATGGACTGCTTTGACGGGCTAAAAAAAAAAAAAAATCAAGTCCCAGAAGCCTGGTTTCAGAGCATTCACTTTTCACAGCAGCCCCATCTTTATTGAACTACTAATTAAAGCAAATGGGGCTGTTCAAAAGACCTATTGGGCTGAGCCCCAGGAGTGTACCCTACTCAGATCCTCAGATCCTGCCTTTCCTTTATGTTCTGTAGACACCTCAGGGGTCCGAGCTCAGCCCTGAGAACTGACTTGCTTCTCAGGCTCCCTTTTCTCTGCCCTTCACTAAGCCTGAAGGCTCTCTGATGTCTTTTGATGTCTTCCCACAATCTGTAACAGCCCAAGGCTCAGGCTTCCTCATGTATATCTCTCCTGACTAGCTTCACCTGAAGAGGACTCCCTTCCTCACTCCCCGCCACCACACACACAATGTCTACGGGGCTTCTTCTTGCAATAGACTGAATAATTTGTATCACTCACCATTCACATGTTGAAATCCTAAGCCCCTATGTAATGGTATTAAGGAGGTGGTTAGGTTATGTAGCTGCCCTGTAGTCAGTGAATCCCATGGATGGAATTAACACCCTTATATAGGAACCTCAAAATGTTTTCTAGCCCTTTTTATACCACAGGAGTGTACAGTAAGAAGACAGCAGTCCGCAACCAAAAAGAGGGCCCAGACCCCCACAGAACCTGGTCACGCTGTTCCCCTGACCTTAGACTTCCATCCTCCAGAAGAAAAAATTTTTGTTGTTCAAGCCACCGAGTCTTTGGTATTCTGTTACACCTGGCTAAGACATTTCTGAAACATTAATGTGCATATACATGCACATAACCTGGAGACCTTGTTAAAATGCAGATTCTAAGTCAGAAGACCTGGGATGGGCTCTGTGATTCCACACTTCTAACAAATTCCCTGCAGAAGCTAGCGGTGCTGGTCCAAGCACCACTCTGAGCAGCGAGACATAATAATAGCACCTTTAAATGAATGCATGCATACATTCATGAAAGAGTCTGAGTCACTATATTCAAAAGTATGCCCTGGATGTGCTGAATTTCAGAAAAGGAATTGCAAGTTTCTGGGCAATGCATACTGCAGTAGTCCCAAGAACTTCCAGTTGAGTAGGACTGAGCAACCCCAAAGGCATACATGTCATTGGACGTGAAATAATATGAATGGAGGTGAAGAGGGTGATACTCTGACCAGTTGTGTGTTCCATCTGCCAGAAGAAAGAGGATGAAGCCATCAGACACATTCATCTATTTGTGCAGTTAATTCTGCAGACCTGTAGTTAGTCCCACCAATAGCAGGAACCTACTGGGTTTCAAGGATTATTTACAGGATTCGGGAACAAAGACTAAAATCAAATCGTGTGCCCACTATACCTGATGAGAAGGAGTGAAATAAACCTCGTGAGGTTCAGCTTTCACTCCACCCATTCCTGTTCTCCTGAATGATCCAAGGGCAGGAAACTAATTCATCTCAATCTGTGTTTGTGTCTGTGAAACTAGTATTATAACAGTGTTCAAGAAGAGGTAAGGGGGGAAGAAAGAGGAAGCTAAGAGCAGCAGATGAGTCCATAATTTGACAGGGGTAATGTGGGTTTCTAGCTCTGAAATGGGAACCATCTTCCACAAACAAGTTGCCAGTTAACATGCTACTTTTCACACTTTTGGGCTTTTCTTTGGCCATCTGGCCTTATTCTAACCTGCCAAAGAATGTAGGGAAATTAAATGAAGAAACATCTGTTTAAGCCACCAAGTTTATGGTACTGTTACACCTGGCTAAGACATTTCTCAAACATCAACATGCACGCGTGCACATAATCTAGGTGAGTAGTTACCTATCTTCTTTTGAACTCTTGAAATGCTCCTAAAGAACAATCTAAAAGGCAGAACTCCAAACACCATGGTGATCAATCTAGATCTGAGCTGTCCAAAAGAACTCTTTATGGGACTGTCATATACCTGCATTGTCCAATATGGCAGCCATCAGTCCCATGTTGCTATGGTTCATTTTAAATGTAACAATGCAACTAGTAATCAAATTTTTAAATTTTATTTAATTTTAATTACTATAAATTTAAATAGCCATATGTGACCAGTGGCTATACTAAGGGTTGATCTTACCTGTACACAACCCTTTCCTAGGTTAAGAACTAAGGCAGAATCCCAATTTTGTCAGCACACTGCAAGGGAAAGACAAGGCAAAGAAAAATGCAATGGCATTTAGATAGAGGTGGTCAAACATTCTAATGAGACAAAGGATAAGATGGGGTTGGCTGACGCTTTATTTTGGCTTCCTTTTTTTGTGTGGAATAAAGAAAGACAGTCAATCTTGCTGTTAGGATTTGGATCTGGAATGTCCCCCAAAGGCTCATGTGTTGAAGGCTTGGTCCCCAATGCAGCAATTTTCAGAGACAGGGATTTGGGGAAGTAGTTGGATCATGAGGACTCTAACGATGGCATTACTTGTGAATGTTGGAAACTTTAGGAGGTGTGGCCTAGTTGGAGGAACTGGGTCACTGAGGACTGCTGTGAAAGTTTTTATCCTTTTCCTGCTCCCTCCCTCTGTTTCCTAGCTGTCATGAGTGAGCATCTCTGTTCCACCCCACCATCTCTGCCACAATGCTGGGCCTCGCCACAGGCCTGAAGGCAATGAAGCCAGCTGACTATGGATTAAAATCTCTGAAACCATGAAGCAAAACAGATCTTTCCTCCCATAAGCTGATTTTCTCCAGTATTTGCAAAATAAAAAAAAAAAAAAGCTAATATATAGCCCCAAGCCCTCTTAGACAAGTGATCTTGCTCTGTGAAACGGAAGCATCTCCGATCAGGATTTAAAGTGAAATCAATTCAAGTTGATCAAGAAAGAATGTGAGGTCCCCATGGGAAGGTAGCTGTGCTTACAGTAATAGGGATTCACCATCTTGGGCATTAGGCAACCAAGGATTCTGGCTCCAGATCTATCAGTAGCTTTGGACTGTTGGAAAAAATGAATCACTTTATCTCAAATATTACATCAGAAGATTGAAAGGCATGAATGAGATGACCTCTAAAGTCCCTCAAGTTTGGATTTTAAGGACATATACAAGAGAGAGAGTGTTTTAATTCTAGTGTAGAGACATCTGATGAAAGCTAATAGGGTTTCCAGCCTTCAGAGTTAGACAATCAGGGAGATGGTCTTCCTGCCATTTTTGAGAGTGGAAAGAAAATATTAGAACCTTCATATCTATATTACATGCCTCTGTAAAAATAAGAAAAACATATTTATATAATATTTAAAGTAAGGGTAAAATATTAACATATAATTCTATTGATAAAATATTAACAATAACATATGCAGTGGCACCTACAGAGTCCACATGCCAGCACAGCCATAATGAATGTAATAGAAGGGCACCTGTTACCCATCGCAGGATTGGACAAAAGAGCACAGGACAGACTTGGTGCCCTTCCTAGCTCTCTTGCCTTCGGAGTACACTGCTTATGTGAATTCTCTTGAACAGATTTATCAACACTATTTGAAATAGTAAAATCTTTACAATAATTTGAATTGAGATGGGAACATGATCTTGAATTTTTTATATACCATACAGATGTGCACTGATTATGTATTAGCAAAGGATTTTTAAAAGGTTGACCTTAAAGATGAATTACACAACTACTAAAAACATGCTAACCTCTTCTGAGAAGACATGTGGCACCAGCTAAGTATGCACCTAGCAGATAGTTTCAGAGAATACATGTGCTCATCCATCCCACCCCACCCATACCTGTTCTTCAAGATGAAATTTTAATAACCAGTGAAAAATAGCTGCTTTACTAAAGAAATCTGTTCTATGAAGAATATCTTGAAAACAAATATCAAGAAATTTTGTTGCCTTTCCTACAATGATAAAAGTCAGTTGACTCTAAATACATTTTTATGTTTCACCTTAAAACTTGGAAGTAGAATTATGTAATATGATGACAAACATTCCAAGACAAAGAGTTCCACTGAGTTTTGAATACATTTATTAACAACATACAAACATAATATCTTTTGAAAAATTGCAGGTTCTATCAACAGAAATCAGAGAAAATGAGAAGTCTTTGCATAATTGAAAGCTAAATTGAAAAATAAGTATCTTGATTTAGTAGAACTACCTATGATGCTTTTGTACTATTAGGATTTGTGCTTCTTAATGAATTATCTATTTCAGATAAGGCAGCTATTAAATTTGAATATTCAAAAAATTCAATCTTAAAATAAATAGGACTTTAAGCCATGTGCAGTGGCACACACCTTTAATCCCAGCAGCTCAGGATGATCACAAGTTCAAAGGCAGCCTCAGCAATTTAGGGAGGCCCCGAATAACTTAACAAGTCCTTGTCTCAAAATAAAAAATTAAAGGGGTTGGGGATGTAGCTCAGTGATTAAGTCCCACTGGCTTTAATTCCTGGTACAAAAAAAAAATCAGGACTTCAAATAAATACTTATCGATGTGTGGAACTAATATTTTCAAAAATGATTTTACAGGCTGGAGATGTGGCTCAGTGTAGTTCCCTAACACGTTTGATGCCCCAAATTAAATCCTGAGTATCAGAATTTTAAAAAATATATTCAATGGGGCACTCAAGAAACAACAGTCATATTAGAATACTTTAGTAAAATCAAAATATTACATAATACCTTTAATATTCTTATTCATTTTAATGCAATGCTGAAGATCAAACCCAGTGCCTCACATATACTAGGCAAGCATTCTACCAGTGAGCCACAGCCCTGGCCCTTATAATATATTCTTTTTTTAACTTTTTTTTTTTTTTAGAGAGAGAGGGACAGTGAGAGAGAAAGAGAAGAGAGAATCAGTTTTATTTAATTTTTCATGTGGCTTTTGTTGCTCCAAGACTTTGTTGTGTATGTGGTGCTGGGGTTTGAACGCGGGTCCTTGTGCATGCTGGGAATGTGCCATAACTGCTAAGCCACGGCTCCAACCCCTACAATATATTCTTAAATGGCTTATTTTATCTGATTTCCTTCCTCTTAAATTTATGTTTCAACATACGGAAAATTCTGAAGTGAGTTCAGGTTTTATGGGGCCTAAGGCTAATGTATATTGGGGTCCCTCTTTAAAATATAAAAATTAAATATAAAATTAGGTGCCAGGCTTAAACGCAATACGTGATTACACATATGTATACATAATATATTATGGTATTAATAAATATTTTCTAAATAAATATACATTCCTCAGAACAGCTGAAGATCAAAGCCTCAGATGGCACTTTCTGCTCCAGCTGCACCACATGCCGCACCCAGGCTGATGCCCATGCCTATATTTTCACACATCTAATACTTTTGATCCCTGCAAATCTGCCAAATTTGAGAACCTTCAGTTCTCTTTAAAACTCATCTTTTTGCTTTCAACTGAGTAGAATTTGACCACACTACATCACTTGGCTTCTTAAAACCACTGTCATTTCCCATCATTTGTGCTTGGATAAACAGTCCAATTTATTCCCAAGATCAAGTATAAAATTGTCTGCTGTTTCCTTTTAGGCTGTCTTGTCTCTGCTATTACAGAAGAGGGAAAGAAGCAAGACTTTTCCTCATTCTGGGCTTTTCTTAATCCATGCCAACAAGTAGAAACATCATGAGGAGTCAAGCAGAAGGAAGAAAAATGTGAAACAATTTCTTCTCCCAATCCCAACTGCAAGCCTTTCTCCAAATGTATCAAGAATCAGGACTCTCAAGGGGGTGGAAAGAAGGAAGAACAATGGCAGGAAAGAGGAGATAACATTATGTGAACAACCAGAGAATATTTCATCTGCTCACAAAGAATCAGAAACTCACCTTCAAACAATTCTTATACTACAGTTATTCATGTATGTTTCTTATTTCCTTCATTAAACTATAAGCTTGACATTGTTTTCCTTCTCTCTTCTCTTTCTCCTTTACTCTCCCTCTCATTGGCCCCCAGTACTCACACATCAGAAGGAATCAATAAACCTCTACTGAGAAATGTAAATGTTAACTGTGCTGGGAGCTTGGTGTCTATGCTCTGCACCCCAGTATCTCTTAACATCCCTTCCCATCCCTTCCCTCTTAATTAACCCACCTCAGACTTGCATTTGGGAGCAACCCTCCACCACTCCCAGTCTACCCTGCTCTGGGAGGAAGTTCTGTCCTCCCACACCAAGGGTGAAGCCTGTACCAATAGCCTGGCTACCTTTATCATTTTGATATTGAAGGTCCCCAAAGGCCCATGATTAAAGGCTTAGTTCCCTAGCTTGGTGCTATTAGGAGATGGTGGAACCTTTTAAGAGGCAGAGCTAGTGGGAGGTTTAAGGCATTTGGGGTGTGTGCCCTCAATGAGGGTTTTGGGTACTGGTATCTTCCTTACCATCTCTTTTGCTTCCAGCCACCATGAGGTGACCAGCTTAGGGTCACCATGTGTTCCCACCATAATGTTCTGACTCACCACAGGCCCAAAGCAATGTGACCAATCAATTATGGACTGAAACCTCCAAAACTGTGAACCAAAAATAAACCTTTCCTCTTTAATAGCTGACAAGTTCACATATATCTTACAGTAACAGAAAGCTGACTAACACAACAGCAAAAGGCTCATATTCCACAGGCCATGATGATTGGTACTGCAAAGTGCCCAGAACTGAAAACATGATGGGAACAGCAACAGTGCCCAGGAGACAGACTCACCCACTTTCTTCCAGTGGGTTTAAATCTGGAGTTAAAAGAGTCTGGAGGCTTAAGAGTCCAAGAATTTTGCCAGCACACTAAAGTGAATTAAGGCCAGACCAAGAGGTAGGCAGTCAACATCTGGATGACATCACATATCAGCCCTGAATACCGAAGGCCAGACTGAGAAGCTAAGGCTTTTCAACTGTATGTTGCCATGGCTTCCCTCTGTGGCCCAAGCCAGAAAGGGTTGGATTTTCGCTAATGGCAGCTAAGAGACTCCAAGTTGATCCATGATTTTACTTTTTTCATTCCATCCCACATAAAGTCTGATGAAATCCAAAACAGAAATTCAGTAAAGCTCTTCTCCAAATTTTCTTTCTTTCATCCTGTGTTCATTGTGATGTATACTAACCAGAGAATTATTTTCTCTGCATAAATGCCTCTCCTTCTTCCATGAACACAGAGACGCTCAAATGGCTTCCATGAATCAAAGTAACATAGTGCCAAGAGTGACTGGGAAATTATGTGGAAATTCAGATGAGTATAGGGGCACAAAGGGTTCAAGCAAGGCTGCAATGAGGACAGGCCACTGATCGTGGATCGATGTAGTCTGTGAACAGCCCTCCAAATACAGCCAGCCTGAGCCAGCTGACAGTCCATATGCACGCTGGCTCAGTCAAACAAACAAAAGACTCAAATGTCATTTTGACATTGCAGTAATGCTTTCAACTGCAACATAATCTTGCAATATTGGCAGGTGTCCTGGCTGGACTCCCCAAAAGCTGAGTTTGAAACAAAGACATGGATGCAAGTATTTTATTCTGAGAGAAATCCCAGGAAGGAGTGAAGGTGAGTGGAATGCAACAAAGGGAAAGGATAAAAGAATATATTATGGTGCATAATGGAGGCCCTTGCCACTAGAACCAAGGCACAATTCCACCAGAAGCTCAAGATGCATTCAGAATGCCTCCTAAAATTGTCCACCTGAAGCATGAGGGCTGCAGCTCTTGTCTTCACAGTTTATAGCTGCCCCAGAAGCATGAACAGCCTGAATTCCAGATGGCATTTTGAGATGGTCAGGCTCACTTCCACCCCTGTGGGGGAAGACCCTGAGCAGGAAGCACATTTGAAGTGACCCCACTGTTACCATAGAGTCTGAACTTGCAATGAACTGCCCATTGAAGCTGCCAATGGAACCCAAGGAAGGCTGAGCGGCCATCTCCAGTGACCTCAAATGATGTCAGCTACTGAAGGTAACATTGGTCTCATCTTGGAAACACCTCTGAGGTCATGAACATGTAGATTTTCTAATAATGCTTTCCTCTTTGGTTCTCTCCTCTCACCATTGAACTTGACCCCAGAATGAAATTTCCTTCTGAAGTTTTATAACAAGAAGTACAACAATGAGCAGAGGGCTGGCAGTGCAGTTCTCGTTTCAACACAAAACCACTCAGTTCTTCTCACTTTTTCCTACTCTTTGGCCTACTGATTGCCCCTTTCCAAGTTAGATATTGAAACAAATAGAAGAATAGCAAGGCTGAGTAGAAATATAGATAGGATCCATGTCCTCTCAGTTTCAGTTCCAAATCTTGAGGTCCTCAAGAAGAAAGGGAAGACAGGGAGAGAGGACACAAATGAATAGGACATGGACTGTCTGGCACAAGCAGGACTTTTCTGGCTGCCAAATGCTTCCTGAGCAATGGGCAGAACTGTTTCTCACCATTCAGCCAGAATGCAATGCCTCCCTTATGCTTACTGAGTGAACTCCAACAGGGAAAGACTATTTCTATTAATTAGGAATATGCTTATGTAATCAGTTCCTGTTTATTTTCCAGAGTTCTGACAACTAGCACTGGTGTCTTATGCAGACTCCCCATGCTTCCCCCATTGAAAACGATAATCAATACTCTGTCTTTAGTGTCTTGTGTATGCACCTGACCAAGGGCTTCTTATTCCTACAGTCTGCTTTTCACAGGCCTGCCTGCACCCTTCTCTGTAGCCCATAGTCTCTCCCAAAGCCACACTGGACCATTCCCTTCAGACTGCTGTGAGATTAACCTGTCCATCACAGCTGCCACCACCCAAGATCAGTAAGTCCTTCCACAGGGAGCCAGAAAACAAACAAACAAGCAAAAGAAAGTGGGACTCCTCCATCATTCCTAAAAGTAGAGAAAGGACAAGGAAAATGAGCAATAAAAGAACACACAAATGCACACACAGAGTTGAGAGGGGCGATGGAGCAAGGGATTCTGGAAGTGAAGAAGAGACATGTTCATCACTTCTGAAATCATGTAAGGTTGCTCCACAGCAGGAAGGTGAGTGGGTGGTAAAAGGTCTGAGAGATCACAGACTCAGAGGGTGGGTTAGTAAATGTCTCCATGGTTGATACTATGGATGCTGTCTTGTACTCAAGATTCTTTCTACCATCTCCTTTCACCCCTTGTATGTACCAGCAGGACATACAGACAAGGCATGGTTTGACCCAGCTCAGCATAAGGGGTAGGCCCTCACTGTTTTAACATAATTGGAGGAATCTGCAAACAGCATCTTACTGGCCAATGGGATTAGTTCAGGAATGATCCAAGTCAGGTCAGTGAAATACATAGTGAGGTTTGCTGGCAGCTTCAAGAAAAAAGGGGCTCTCACTCTTCAAAGAGGAATGCTGACATCATCTGTTCTTCTCCTTCTGCATGAAGAAGAAATGCTTGGAACCACTGCAGCCATTCTACCATCATGGGGGAAGCTGGCTTTGGGATGAACAAACATGGGAAGGGAAGGAAAGAAGAGATCAAAATTGGGTTCTTGATGTGACCACTGGTAAACCAAATCACACCAGTCTTGATGCCCACACTACTTGCAGAAACATTTGCAGATAAATCCCCCAGTAAGTTCAGCATTTTGAATTCTTTTCTATTTTTGACAGCATGAAGCATCATGACTGACATGTCATATTAAGCCTTTTGGTTAAGAAGACACAAGCACTGCCCTGACAAGCATCAGACATTGGTTCAGAGCACTGCTCTGCAACTTTCCATCCTATGTATCCTCACATGAACTTCTTTCATGAAACTGTCCCCATGAGGGGGGCCTAACAGTTAGTTCTGTACACAGTAGAGAAGGAGAGAAAAGAGAGAGGATGGAAGAGGACCCTCGGACCCTGGAATAAATTCCCATCTCTCTGAGAAGTTCAGTGATGCCAGGACAATGTGGTGAACAGTGTCATCTAATTTATGTGGCAGCCTGAAGCATGTGTTGAGCCTCATGAGGGGCTGGAGATGTATCCAAAATGTGGTGGAAAGACTTTCCCTGCCACTTCCTGCTTCCCAGGCCACCCTGATTCAATTTCCAATTAGAAACATATTGAATCTGTGACTCAGTTGATGCATCCTCTCTGATGAGAGGCTGTCTACTGCTGGATGACAAATCAGAAGTCACTGAGTCAGTCAGGGGAGCATGTCTGTCCATGCCAGAGGTCATCAGCTAACTTGGGAGGGCACAGCTCTGGCAGCCATGCCCTATGCTGTAAATGACATCTTCAGCAATGACATCCCATGAGACATCTCCGAAGGGCCACAGAAGAGGACAATAGTCTCCTAATTTCAATCTTTTGTGGGCAGCAATAAACCAGAATCTTCTCTTTTGCAGAGGCAAATAGGACAGTTTTTTTTCATAAGGATGAACAGGTTGTGAATTGAGAAAGTTTTAAAAATCTTGGCTTCTTTGTGTTCACTTCAGGTTTATGTTCCCTTGTGATAACTACTGCTTTCGCTCCCACTACAATGTCTAAATATAATACAGATACAGCTTCAGCAATATCAACCCTCTGTGAGCTTATGTGCTGGGTACTTTGCAAAGTATACATCACTTGCTTTCATAATATTTGCCATCCTGGCTATGCCTACTGCATGCCAGGCATGGTTAGGGGTACATGGTTAGGGGTACCTTCATTGCCTGACAGTTCCTCACTTTTATTTGTTTTTTGCAGTGTTAGGGATTGAACTCAGGGTCTTTATCCTGCTAGGCAAGAGATCTACCACTGAGTTACACCCCCGGCCCATCAATTCCCCACTTAATGTGATCATAGCTTTCTGAATTGGGCGTTATTTTCCCTACTTCCCAAATGAAAAAGGAGTAGCTCAAAATCTAGACCAGCAACTTGTCAAGGTCATCACCACATATTAAGTTTCTACATTGGACTGCACTTCAGGTAGCGCTGAACCCAACATCAGGCTTACGACTGTCCTGTCATATCATAATCACCTCAAGTTCATGGGCTTTTGAGCAGCAAGTCCTGGTCCAGCACCCCCACCTCTGAGTTCCTATTCCAGAAACCATTCTTTGGTTTATGCTGCCTTACACTAAGGATATCTGGACTCATACCCTAGCTTCTCTACCATGATCTTCCCCTCAGTGTTCCCCTCTGAGACATGCAACAGATAGGATTGCTTTTTTTTTTTTTAATATGGTTAAGCCCGCTGTGGTGGTACATGCCCATCATCCCAGTTACTTGAGAGGCAGAGGCAGGAAGATCCCAAGTTTAAAGCTCGCCTGGGGCAACTTAGCAATACCCTATCTCAAAAAATATAAAAAGAGCTGGGGATTAAAAAGAGCGGGAGGCCTGGGGATGGAGCTGAGTGGTAGAGTACTTGTCTAGCATGTGTGAGCCCTGAGACCAAACTCCAGTACCACAAAAAAATAATAAAGAGGCAGAAGGGACTTCAACATGGGAAGAAGAAAATGCTATAAATATATCAAAATGTTAATGGTGTGATCTCAGGAGTGGATATCTGAGTGTTCATTGTACAATTCTTTGAATGTTTCTAATACAGTTGAACATTTGCATGTGAAATTTCGGGACGAAGGTACTGTTCCAAAGGCCTCAGTGGTATGTTCATATTAAGAACATTCCTCTCCTCTTGTAGTATCTGAGAGTAACATCAAGAAAGATCAGTGTGGGGGCAGAAGCAGAGACTCAGCAGTTACAGTGCTTGCCCAGCATGCGCAAGTACATGGGTTCAAATCCCAGCACCCACGTACACAACTAAGTGTCAGAGCAATGAAAGCCATGTGAAAAACTCAATAAAAAATTGATTCTCTCTCTCTCTCTCTCTCACTGTCCTTGTCTCTTAAAAAAAAAGAAAAAAGAAAGATCAGCATGTCCCTCTCTCTTAAAAAAGGAAGGAAGGAAGGAAGGAAGGAAGGAAGGAAGGAAGCAAGGAAGGAAGGAAGGAAGGAAGGAAGGTCGATCAGTGTGATAGCAAGGGCTGTGGCAAAGCTCAATGCATACCAAACAAAAAACAAAAACCAGTCCTCCAGATGTGACCACACCTGGCCATGCTGTCACACCATGCTGGCTGGGACATGGCTCCACTTCCAAGCCTATGTCTACTATTCTTGAAGGACCTCTGAGTGACATGGTGCTGACACTGTGGCCAAGCACATTGCCAGCATCCATCATTGAGGAGAAGATGTCCAGTGGCATCAGGCGGTGCAAGCAGCCCATTCCAGATCACATGTGCCAGAGCCTTCCCTCCCATGACATCTGCACATCAGAGGCAGGACATCCCAGCACCTCACCATTGCTCAAGCTGCACACTCACACCAGTTGTTTCTTTTTCCAAAGCCACAAACTGACTTATCTTCTCCTTAGAGGGGCTTTGAGAACTTCTGCTAAACCATATCAGCAAAATGTCTGCTCCTAGGAGACCCATGAAATAATTCAGCTCAGAAGCAAATTATCTCTGAGCAGCTCTATCTGCAATTCCTCCTCAGGATATCACTACTACTAGAAAAGTTACCTGACTCTAATTTAATTTTGAAATGGGCCCTATTCCCACACTAATATTAAAATGGAAATCTTCTAGTGAAATGGCTCAGTTCTCTGGTGAATTATTGCCAGAACAAGATATCTCCTCAACGCAATTCACTCCGTATCCTGCAGACCACTCTGATTGGGTTTGGAAGACAGGGACCTTATTTGATGCTTATCACCCCTACACAAGTGCTGCACCTACTTGATCTTCTCTGGAGAATTAATAAGCTTGTGCTTAGTGGAAAAGATATAGGAAAGTGAGTGCTCATTCATATCTGCCTTATTGTTGCTGTATCTATTGCTATTCCTCTATATATTTAATTATCATCGAAAAAGATACCCAGAACCCAAAGAAGTTTGCTTTTGCTTTGTTCCCATAAAAGGTGTTAAAAGTGACTTTCAACAAAAGCTTCTCTTTCCCATGCCTTTGCTCAAACTTTGAAATGGGCAAGAAGAACTCATGGAGCAGGAAGCAACCAGTTGATCAAGTGCCAAATGCCAACTTCTGAGAGCTCCCTCAGGCCTCCCAAGGTGCAAATGTTGTCACCAGTGAAAATCAGTACAAAGACAGACAAGACAGTTTAGAAACCACATTGCAAACAGGGACCTACCCAAGTGCAGGTGCTGAGAGATGAAGAGGTAGACAAAGGCTCCTGATCCCAGCCTCAGACCCTGACCACCTTTTAAAGAGCATGTAGAAAGAGCAGAGAGGAAAGACTCATCCTCACAATGGAAATACAAACCATATCCAGGAGTTTAGGGGGCTGTTGTTTTTGTGCACAATGACACTCTCCAGATCTTGCCCAAGTCACGTGTCTCTACAGAGGTATATAACTTAGACTTCTGCATTTCCCTGTAGCACCCAGCTAGGGCAGCAAACAGAATTGGCATTCAAGAAATCATCCCTATTAGGAGTCCTCAAATAAAATTCTTTCAGCCCTCCCTACAGGTGAAATTAACGCTCAAGATTTGTGTTTTGACCTGGACCTTTTGTAGGAATAAAAGATAATCCCCAATCCATTAGGACCACACCGGATGGGACAAATCCAGGCAAGTGTGGAGCCCTTTTGTCACCAGGGATTGGTTGCCTGTTCCTCTCAGCAGTGGTGGGCTCCAATCAACCTTCCAAGAGGAAGATCGATGGAATAGGGAAGCTGTTGCTCAGTCTCAGACTGTCACTTTTAAAAAACAGCCCTATCCATGGTTACAGAAGGCTCCAGGTGGCTCACCAGAGCAGGAGAAAGCAATAATTTAGCTCAGTCTCACCTTTTATTACTCCGACTCCTTTCATGAATTCTCTTTTACAAGCTATTTTGCAAATGATGTCTAAAAAACAAAACCCAACAACCCAAGTGACATTTTTTTCAAGTTGGGTTTTAGCCATGATACAAGTTGAGTCATCAGAAGTCCAAACCTGGGGATCTTCTCATGAATACAAATTTGGAGCTAGGATGGTCCTAAGAAAGAGTGCAGTGCAGTGATCCAATAGAAATATAATGTAAGCCATGAAAGTATTCCAGATTTTCTAGCAGACATATTAAAAAAGTCATGCCAAACAGGTGAAATTAACTTTAATAATATATTCTATTTAACCTGATACATCCAAAATATTATCATTTCAACATGTCATGATTATAAAAATTATTTTATCAGCGTTACTGAAATATAACTTACCTACAATAAAACTGACTCATGTGAAAGTGTACAATTAAATGGTACTTTATACATTTTTAGGGTTGTGTAACCTTCACCATCATCTAATGTTAGAATATTTTCATCATTACAGAATAAAATTATGGCATTTGCCAGTAAATGGATGGAACTGGAGAACATCTTGGTAAGTGAAATAAGCCAGACTCAGAAAGTCAAGGGTCAAACCTTTTCTCTCATATGTGGAAACCAGAGCAAAACAAAGGAAAGAGAAGGAAGGCAGTCTTATGAAAATGGAGGAAAAATCAGTAGGGTAGAGGAAGGGGATGCAGAGGGAGGGAGGAGGGATGAAGAAGAGAGGAATGGTGGAAAGAATCTGACCAAACTTTCCTACGCACACATACGAAGATACCACATTGGATTTCACCTTTACATATATCCATACTGCACTAATTTTAAAAAATTATAAGTAAAGAGAAGACAGACCAGTAGAGTAAAGATAAAGAAGCAGGAAGAGGGAGGAGGGAAACGAAAGCAGAAGTACTGGAGACTGAACTGGAACAAATTATATTCTACACTTATATAATAATGTCAAAATGAACCCCAATATTATGCAAACTACTATGCATTAATAAAAAAACTTTTAAAAAGAATATTTCATCATTGCACAAAGCCACTTTGTAGTCATTAGCAGTCACTCTCCACTACCCCCTTGCCCAGCCCCTGGCAACCACTAACCTGCTTTCTGTCTCCACAGATTTGCCTATGGACATGTCATAGAAATGGAATCACACAACACGTGACCTTTGGTGAATGGCTTATGTAACTTTGCATAACGTTTCCAAGGTTCACCCATATTATGACATGCATTATACATCATTCCATTTAGTTGCCACCTACTAATCCATTGTGTGGATCAAGGATGATCAGTGAACTATTTCCCATTCTCCCTCTTGAACTAAGCCTTCAAAAGGCACTGGTTATTTTACACTCACAACACATGTCTCCTGGACCAAGCACGTTCCAAGTGCTCCGTGGTCCAGTGTGGCTCATTACTCCCATATTGGATGGCACAGATCCAGCCTCTCTCTCTTTAGGAAACTAAATAAAAGTCCTGAAAGGACAACCACTTGCTCAAGGTCACATGCCAGTCAGTGTTTACATCTGATGTTCGACCCAAGTATTCTGGGCCCCATTCTATGGCACCACACTTCCTCCTTGCTCACGCTTTGGGCCACACAGCAATGATAAAGATGAAGATCCATCCAGCTAAAAAGACATGGCAGACAAATGGAATCACGCAACATGGAAGTCCACTCTTCTCCCTCAACAACTCTAAATCTTGTTGGCCATCATCCTGTTTTCAACCAGGGCACAGGCCCAGTGGGACAAAGGGTGGAAAAATCCATCCACAATGCACTAAAGATAGCACCTCCCCATCCCAGAGGGGGCTGACTCCAACAGCAGCCACCACTGACAGGCAGCAAAGGAATAAGCCCTAAGGGCAGTTGTGCAGATGGGATGCAGACACACATGCGGGGCGCGGGGCTGAGCAATGAAGGTCAATGAACTTGCGCTCCGTGTAGATGGTATTGTCCCATGGAGCCCCGTCCAGTGAATCAAAGGCACTCACTACATCTGGAAAAAGGCAGATGCATCTTTTCTTATGTACACAGTACAGGAATAATTAATAAGAATAGTTATCACTTATATAACTCTTATACCAGAGATGTACCAGAGAGTCTCCTAAGTGGCTTACATACAGTAACTTTAGTTCTTATGACCCTCTGTTAAAGATATTATCATTATCATTATATTTAAGGAGAAAAAATAAGGCACAGAGAGGTTAAGTACTTTTCTCAAGGTCACAGAGCTAGGAAATGGTACAGCCAGCACTTGATCCCAGGAAGTCTGGTCCCAGGATTCAGGTTCCTGATCACCAATGCTGCCTTTGACATGCCTGGAAAGTCCAGAGGACCAAGTCCCTCCCTGTGAAGTCTCCTCCCCCTTTCCAGAACACACAGACTTCCCATCTCATGTCAGACATCCTTCAGAATCTTGCCTTCCAGCTTCAAAGAACATTTGTGGCCCCCCCAAAAAAGAGGCATGAGTCAGAAAGACCAAAAAAAATTTATTCCTTACTTTCATTTATGAATTATTATTAGTTGTCATCACACTTGTTGTATAAGCCACAAGAGTCTGGATTTATTAAATTGAAAACAAAGCTGCTGAGTTTGTTAATGAGGAATGACAGACTCTACAACACTTAGATTCAATGCTTTTGCCCCCCAAAATCATGTCCCCCCACCAGCGTGGCTGCCTGAAATGATTTCTTAGAAATCCTAGCCCAAGACGGCGAGCAGCCTGATGAGCAGGGGATGTGGTTTTCCTGCAGGTGGGGTAAGGGTTGCCTACTGAAGACTAAGGGGGTTCTTGGGACCTGTTCAAGAGGCTCTGGAGCTCCACAGAGGCAGTCATGCTCTGTCATACCACATCAGGAAGGGATGGATATCAGGCTACCCAGAGAATGTCACTCCACAGGAGCCTGATAGGATTGATACTCACAATCTTGCTGGAGATGGGTTTAGACATGTTTAAATTAGTTCATACAATATTTGAGAAGTTTCCCAATTTCATATAAAAAACCAGATTTCCAGGTTGTCTTGGAAAACCAAAAAAACTTGGCAACATGAGCCACGCTCATTCCATGTGGGCATCAAGGGGAGTATCTACCTTGTCTGGGACAAGGAAAGCTCTCTGGCTCTTACCACAGTCCCCACCACTCCCTACTGCTTCCCTCTGATGTAGACAGAGAGAATGCATACCAGACCTGGCCATGAGAGAAGCAAGGAAGGATTCATGTATCAAGTAGCAATTCTCTCCTGCTAAGCCAGTTCAGATCACACTCTGAGCTCTTCTCAGCCTGCAACCTCCTCTTCTGTGACACCTTCCCTTTCTATATTCTGCCCCCAAGATGGCCGGCCTTGTTTTCTTCTCACACACAAATTTCTTGATTCTCCATCTACTCTAAAAGCTCCTGGAGGTTGGGGACATTTCATATGCTTCACTTGGCTCCTTTCCTGACAGACTGGGTTGGACCCATGGTAGATTCTCCATGATGGAGTATGGTACAAGGAGAGGAGCCTGATAGTGACTTCACCTAGTTCCTTGATGATCCAGCCCAGCCAAGACCTCAGAAGGCTCTGAAAGGTACACAGATGTGATTCCTACAGGCAAAGACGCAGATGACTCAAAATTAACAAGCACGAAACAATCACAAGAAGTGAATGCCAGATGACATGGAGAGGGTACGGGAAAAGCCAGAGGATGCCGCTTGACTGCTCAGAAGAGCTCAGGCCCCGGGGGGAGCAGTGGGGCTGTGCCAAGGTGACGCCGGCAAAGAATTCATTAGCATGTGCCAGGCACGCCTTCATCAGCCCCAAGTCCAGGACAGTTGCGTGCCTCTGCTGATGTGAAAATGCCTTGAAAACAACGGACTCCTGGAACCAAGAGTGGCAGGTCATTTATACTCAGCATGTTGGTCACTATTTGAAATTTCCAGAATATGCTCTGGATATTGGGACATCTCAGTGAGTCCCCAGGGGATGTGACAGGTCTGGCCCCTTCTCTACCTACCCCTATAGGAACAGGCAGACATGCCCATGGCCCACCAGGGCCAATGCCTGGATGCCTTCTGTAAATGATACCATTCCGTCTTTAGCCTGAGGGGCACATGAGGAGCAGCACTATTGCCTAATCCTGTGGGAAGACCAAGCATCCAGGAGTTGCTCCACATGCTGCCACATGACCTTGCTTCTCTCCAAGAGGCAAAGAACCTATTGCATAATTATATAAATCTAAATGCACACACAGCTCCTGCCATGAGATTGCAAAACGATGTACGCCTTTAGATGGAGTATAAAGTTATGGGTACATTAATTCTAAATATAGTTTGAGCCCTTCCCCAGTACTGGAGACTCTATAGAGTGATCCAAAGAGGTTTATCATGGGAGTGCCATAAAAAAAGAGTTGTATAAATCCATGGAGCTGTGATGTACCTAGTTTATACAATATAGGACACAACATCACATGCAAATGAATGCACCAAAACAACTCAAGGAAAATTGTAAAAGGTTTCTGGAAAGTGTTCCCCCCCCCACCCACACACCTCATTCCAACTATAGACATTTTTTTTTAAGCTAAAAGAAAAGCGGTAGGAAGGGAAAAGAGAACGGCTCTGAGTATCCGCTTATTGGAAAAGATGAAACTGAACCACTCCGTCAGCTAGCTGATTTCAACAGATGACAGAGATGATTAAAATCAGCTGTCGGGGTTAATTAGCGCCTATTACCGCAAGTATATTGTTACCCTGTCACCACCACGGCTTTTTCTCCTTGCTCCAAGCTTTGGTGACAAAGGTTTTGCTACCAGTAACTATTGGGAGCCCCCCATCACTGAGGGTCTTTCTAGTACGAAGGTCATGTGAGTTCATCCTGCCTCCTATCTGCCCTTTGCTGTGGAAAATTTGTTTGGCTCCATTTCAAAGCTAGTTATTTTGTCCCCAACACTTCTTTAGTCTTCAATCCATGGTTGTCTGGGGTAACATTTGCTCTGGCAGACATGGACCGCAGGGTCCAGAGGAACAATGCTCGCACAAGATGGTTGTAAAAGATAACAAGGAATTTATTAGGAACTATGCACAGCACTCTTTTGTCATCTTTGAAGGAATCAACCACCACCATAAATTTAAAATCCACATGCTGGGTTACAACCACTGAGAATGCAGCCTGGCCACAGAGAGAATCCCAGAGAGAAGCCATATGCAGTATGTACAGCCCATGGCATTAGGTATTCAGCACACGCAGAATCTACGTAGCTTTCTAAAGCAAGAAAAGTGGACTTTCCCTGATAGTCTAGCATGACGGGCAGTTACATATTATTATTTTAAAAGTATATATTATTGAATAAAAGGTTTTAAAAGAAAAAAAAGAAAAGGAAAGTGGACTTGGCTTAGCTCCCTCCCACCATCTGGGAAAATCTCCTGGCAGAACCAGGAGGGATGCTGAAGAAGCCCCCTTAACACCTCTCGGGGTATCCCCATCACCTTTGTGCAGTGTCCTGCCCCCAACTTCCCAACTCTAGAGCCTGCATCTCCCAAGGGCTATCTCCAGCATCAGTACAATTAAGAAATATAGAGTTAAGCTGGGGCAGGGAGGAATGTGAACAACCCTCAACCTGTAGGGAACTGGATCTGGTGGATAAAAAATCCCAGCTTCCTCATCCCCTGTGTGGGGTGATTCTGAGGCCTGCTTCCACAAAGTCTCTAGAGATCTCCACCAGAGGTCAGTCCCAGTTGCCCCCTATAGGACTCTGCTGAACAATACACCTTTTATCTGCCCTTCCCCAGCTATGTCTCACTTACCTCATTCCCTGTTGGTTTCCAGGTCACCTCCTCATACCCAAGTCCTCGTCTGAATGTCTGCTTTTAGAGAAACCAAACCAAAACATTGGCTAGACAAATAGGATTAAAATTTGCATGTTCTTGTTGTTCTTCCCTGTCTGTGGTTTATTCCACAGGGAACACTTTAGTTCTCTCTCTTATTACCGCTACTATAGACATAGAGGGCATAAGAAAATGTCAGGAGGAGAGAGGCTGGCTCTCAGCAGAGAGTGGCCAAGCTGGCCTAAAAGCCGCCCACCAGCAGCAACACTAATGGCTCCCTAAGCCCATCATCCCTAAAATCTCTTTTCTCATCTTATCTTTCATTTAGGGAATGAGATGGATTTTCTATTCTAACTATTTGACATCTTCATGGGCAGCATGGTGTGATAAGTCAGAGATAATAAACAGGCTTTCAATTAGAGATGTCTGTAATGATACTAGGATTAAGAGAGCAGTGACCGGCATGTCTGACATTTATAATCTTTTCTATATGAAAAAGTATAAAGATTTGCATATCAAACTAAAACATTAAAATTCCATTCTATTATATAACAGAAGTAAGGTCTTGGGCATCTTAATTTTCCTGTTTATAAGTCTTATGGTTCCTAACCTATTATGAGGATCATATATGATGATATCTGAAAGCCTCTGGCATATTCCTAACTTGATAAACATTTGCTTCCCTTCACACTGGAAGCCAGGGAGCTCTTACACAAAAAGTGTTTCAAATTTCTTAAGCAAATATGTTATTTGCCAAAAATACTTAATGTATTTAATGGCAAAGAACTTCTTTTAATTTTTAAAGCTCTAAGAACATGAACCTCTCCCTCTGACCACACCTCTCTCCTGGTTGAAATAATTTTTCAGTGGAATTTAACCCTCCAGGCAAAGACATCTGATTCTAAGTAAACCATAACACACCCCATAGAGCATGGTAGCCATAATTCCCAGGTCAATTAAAAACAGAGAAGAAAGAAGGTGCTGAAACATGGAACTGGCTTTGATGAAACAGGCTTTGAATAATTAACCAGCAACTCTGCAAGTTTAGCTCCTATTCATTAGTTGATTGTTTTATTTAGAAAAAGGACTGTCCCACTTGGCAGGACAAGATGGGTACTGTATCTCAATCTGAGGAACCTGATGCTCCTGATAGCATGTGAATCCCAGCAATCAAGATAGTGGAAAAACTTGTTCAAAGGAGAAGTATCTTAAAAACCTTGTGCAAATGGTATAAGCAGTGGCTTGGAAAACATGCTGGAAAGTTGGCTTCCAAAAACCAAAAATGAGAGCAATTTCAGGCATTTTCAGTTGCCAGCAAACATGCCAGAACCTAGCACTGAGCCCAGCCCAGAAAGGATTCTGGGCACATGGCTGTCAAATAACTTAATGACTGCTGTCGCCTGCACATCTCTCGTTCATACTTGGTATGCCTGCAAGATAGCATTGAGGGATGCAATTAGGAAAGGTGTCTTTTCAGATCAGACAAGGAACAAGAGAGGGGTAGCAGTGTGTCCCCCGCAAGGAACAACCTTCTGCGCACATCAAGTCCAAGCACAGTTCTGACAGGCACTGCTTTCAGTCACTAACACCAGTGTCCCCAACAACACAGTTCAGGTTTTACTTACACTGTATAGTAAGTAATTGCAATTGCTAATGGTACAAGCTTTGCTGTAACTCCTGCGCCCACAAATCACAATGAGAATAACATGCATACCATCATCAGTGACCAACACATCATCGATTTTCACAAAGTCAGTCACGTCAGGTACACAGTCCACCAACAAAACAGCAAATCATGACTTAGTGTTTCTTCCACCTCCCGGTGATTAAACCCATGTGACTCTTTAGAAGATAGGTAACCAAAAGAAGAAATGGTCCAATGAGACCAAAGTGAAACAAAGAAATGAAAACTGGTAGCATGGACATGAGATGTGAGCAGAATGTAAATGGAGTTATTACGGATAAACAGCTGACCATGGGAATGTTGGCATGACTGACCGTGAGACTACAGTCAACAGATCTGCAGCCACAGGAATTCATGAAGACACACTCAACACAAATGAGAACATGGCCATGAGGAAAAGGAGGATGCACCACAGGAGCTCTTGGAGCTGCTTCATGATACTGAGAGCACAAAGGATAAAGTAACAAAAGTGTATGTCACCAGCCACGGCATCAAAAAGGATGCCTGCTCCATACTACAACTGCTGTTCAAACCACTCTGGGTAAGTTTTTTTATTTTTTCTTTAACAAAGAAATAAAACACTTTGATTCTCAATACTTCCAATGCTTTAAATTAAGTATACTAAATATTAGTTTTATTATTTTCCATTTTATTATACATTTATAACTGATAATAAGAGACTTTTTAACTATTTGACCAAAAAATTTAAAGTTCATAAAACCATCATAATTTTTCTTGTCAATACTGAGATAGATCACTTTGCATGTTTTCAACTTGCATGGTCCATTTATAGGATTCTGTACCACCACGATGAGATGAAAGGGATGCTGGGCACACGGAATTGACTCTCTCTAAAAGTAGAAGCCCATAAGGGAGACAAATAGCAAAACTTTATTTAGAGGTTGGCTCTGATTTCTGGCTCCAATAAATCAGCATGATGCCAGCAATGTGGTAAATATCTTGCTCCTTTCTCTCTCTCTGTCTCCCCCTCTTCCCCCTTTCTCTGTCTGCTTCCCCCCACCCCCCATACTCCCACCAAATTTCTGGAGCTGTGCCATACTCTGGAAGGAAAAATGGACTGGCAACTAAGAAACAAAAGCATCCAGTGTCAGTTTTATAAATCTTGCCATGTATCAGGCCATCCTTTGAAGGGTGCTCCATTGCTCTCCACCATCCACAGTACATGAGACACTTAACCATCTCTATTTACAAAGGAGAACACTGGAACTGAAAGAAAAGGAGGCACTAACCCCAAACCACACAACTGGGAAAGAGAAGACCTAAAACCTTGCCATCCGGTGGAAATAAAACGTTGACAACTGCTAGTCCCATAGGCAACTTTAAATTATCTAACATTCACATTTTACAACGTTTCTAAAAGTAATTGTTGTAATTTTAATTAACCCAAGGCATCAAAAATATCATCATTGTAACTTGTCATTATAAAAAGTTTAATGAAATATTCACCATCTTCAAAATCTGATGGGTACTGGACATACACAGCGTGTCTCAGTGCCACAGTTCCAGTGCGCGGTTGGCTACATGTGACTGTTGGCTACTGTGCTGCATTGAACTGGGAACTGTCTTCTGCCAGGAATGAAAATTTCAGTGGCTTAGAAGCCTCATATTTTTAGCCACAAAATTATTACCTCAGGATTATACCCTTCCCTCTGAAAGAGTGTTCTGAGAAAGTCACAGATCACTAGAAAGTGCTGAAATGTGAAGACATTCAGAAATTGGATTTAGATATTTTTTCTCTCCTTAATTTTCTTTTAGTCAGAAAAATATTCAGTAAAGCAACTGAGAAGAAACTTTGGTCAGTATGGGCCAGAGTTTGGGCATTGGCTATGGCTAGAAGTTTCTGGATCTCGATAGGAAGGTTAACTGAGGTTGACCAAGGAATGTCCCCAGTGTGGCAGATGGTGACCAGAGGGGTCACTGGCCTTGCCTTCCAAATGGTACATGGCTTTCTATTTATATACAACAAAGTGTAGACACAGACTCAATTTTTGTTTACTTGTCTTTTATCTGAAAGAAGTTTCTTATAAATTCTGATCATCTGTACAGTCTTTCTTATTTAGAAAATAATATTTGGAAATAATTTATTTTTGTGTTAGGATACTTTTACCTTCAATATTTCTTGACTTATTACATTGACTACAACCTCAGATAAAATATTGATTAGAAGGTATGATAATGATCACTCTTATTTGTTATTATAAAGGAAATACTTTTAATGTTTAATGAATAATTATATTTATTTTCAGGTTTTGATAACTAACATCTAGTCTCTATTAGACCTGCTTGTCACTGAAAGAGAGAGAGAGAGAGAGAGAGAGACAGAGAGAAAGAGAGATAAATATATAAAGGAGGGGGAAAGATGATGAATAGGTTTGAACCTCTTAAATATTTTTATGCATCTGCTAAAATAATCATGTTTCTTTTTTCTGTGTTTTATCTGTTCATAAAATGAATGATACTATTAATTTAAATAAA
>PVKS010004912.1:0-89183 GCA_004027875.1 Aplodontia rufa | reverse complement strand
AAACTACAGACCAATTTTCCTGATGAACATCGATGCAAAAATCCTTAATATATTTTAGCTAATCGGATACAAAAGCACAATACAAAGATAACACATCATGATCAAGTGGGCTTCATTCCAGGAAAACAAAGCTGGTTCAACACATACAAATCAATAAATGTAATTCATCACATAAACAGAATTAAGAACAAAAATCATATAATCATTTTAATTGAAGCAGAGAAGGCATTTGATAAAATTCAACACCACTTTATGCTCAAAACTCTGGAAAAGATAGGGATCAAGGCAAGATACTTTAACTATGTCAGATCCATTTATGACAGACCCATAGCCAACATTATCCTCAATGGAGAAAAACTGAAAATATTTCCACTGAATTTAGGAACAAGACAAGGCTCTCTGCTTTTCCCACTCTTGTTCAATATAGTCCTTGAAACCCTTGCCAGAGCTATCAGGAAAGACAAGGAAATCAAAAGTATTCGTATAGGAAAAGAGGAAGTTAAGTTATCTCTATTGGCTGATGACATGATTTTATACCTAGAAGACCCAATAACATCAGCCAGGAAACTCCTAGAGTTTATCGGTGATTTTAGCAAAGTAGCTGGCTACAAGATCAACTCCAGTAAGTAACTAGCATTCCTTTACTCCAGGAACAAATCTGCAGAAGAAGAAATCAGGAAATCTCTCTTATTCACCATACCCTCCAAAAAAAAAAAAAAAGAAATACTTGGGCATTAATCTTACAAAGGATATTAAGGAACTCTACAAAGAAAACAATCAAACACTAAAAAAAGAAATTACAGAAGACCTGAGTAGATGGAAAAACATTCCATGCTCATGGTAAAGCAGAATCAATATAATAAAATTGCTATTGTACCCAAAGCCCTACACAGATTCAATGCAAACCCATCAAGATACCTATGGCATTCTTCACAGACATAGAAAAAGCATTTCTCAAATTATTATGGTATAACAGGAGACCCAGACTAGCCAAAACGTTACTTTGTTGTAATGTTTGATGTAATACTTTGAACAGAAGATGTAGGGGTTATCTCAATTCCTGACCTGAAATTATACTACAGAGCGGTAGTAGAAAAAACAACATGGTATTGGTATCAAAACAGAACCGAAGATCAGTGGAACAGAATAGAAGATCCTAAGACAAACCCCCACATCTTTATTTGATATTTGGCAAAAGCATAGTGTGGAAGAAAGATAGCCTGTGCCACAAATGGTGTTGGACAAATTGGGCAGCCATGTGTAGACAACTGAGGCTGGATCCTTATCTTTCGCCCTGCACAAAACTTAAATCTAAATGGGTCAAAGATCTGGATATTAAGCCAACAACTTAAAACTTACTAGAAAAAGAAGTAGGGTCAACACTACAGCATATAGGAGTTGGCAGTGCCTTCCTCAACAAACCTCCCATGGCTCAAGCAGTAAAGTCAAGAATAAATGAATGGGATGCAATCAAACTAAAAAGTTTTTGCGCAGCTAAATATCTAGTCAAAAGCATCAAAAGATAATCTACAGAATGGGAGAAAGCCTTTGCCTGCTACACCTCGGACAGAGAACTAATATCCAGAATATACAAGGAACTAAAGAAACTAAACACCAAAATCACAAATAATCCAATCAATAAATGGGCCATGGATCTTAAAAGAAACTTCTCACTAGAGGAAGTCCAGAAAGCCCATAAATATGTGAGAAAATGCTCTACATCATTAGCTATAAGGGAAATGCAAATCAAAACCTCAATGAAATACCACCTCACTCCTGTTAGAGTGGCAAAAATTGAAAAATTCAGAAAACAACAGATGCTGGAGGAACACTGTCACATTGCTAGTGGGACTCAAACTGGTTGAGCCACTATGGAAAACAGTGTTGAGAATCCTCTAAAAATTAAGGATGGAACCACCTTATGACCTAGCTATCCCACTCCTGGTTATTTTCCTAAAAGAGTTAGAATCAGCATATTATAGTGATGTGGCTTCCTCAATGTTTAAAGCAGCTCAATTTACTATAGCTAGATTATGAAACCAACCCAGATGCCCCTCACTGGACAAGTGGATGCAAAACCTTTGGTACTTATATACAATGGAATACTACTCGGCCATTAGAGAAGACAATATTTTGGCTTTTGATATCAAATGGATGGAGATGGAAGGAATTATGCTAAGTGAATTATCCCAATCTCATAGACTCAAGGGCCAAATGGTATCTCTCATCTGTGGAACTAGAATACATGGGGAAGCAGTATGTTAGATGGCTAAGCTAATAATAACTTCAAATTGTATGATTCTCAATGCAACTGGGAGACTACTCCCTAGGACACTTGAAGGCATAGAGAGGGGGCCACTGGGGGAGGGGGTAGGAAGAAATCCTAGGGGACTGGAGTGTGGGAATATGGGGGATTCATCTCAGAAAAAGATCTCTTTCTTAAATGAGATATCCATTTAACTCAGGATTTCTTCTGTGGGAAACAGCATCAGGGGGAACCCAAGCTGGACATCTATGATATGACATTAGCCCTGGATAATTAAGTATATATACATTGGCTCTTAAATGTTTGATCATGTTTCCCCCTCAATTGTATCTCTATATTCATCTAATAAAAATAATTTCTGTTTAATAGAATTTAATTTCATGTTTGTAACTGTTTTAAAAATATATTATATTACTAGTTACTAATATTTTTACAATTACCAACAGCTATTGTTTTTTATCAAATACCTTTTTTCCATTCATTGATCTGATTTTTCCCATGGCCTAATGTTATAAAAATAGCTAAACCTCTTTTGCAAACTCTTTCAATAAAACTTCATAATATAAATTGTGTCATTGCAGCTTTTTCTTTTGTGTTTAGTTTAATTAATGCTCACAACAAAAAGTGAATTTTTTCCACCTTTATGTCTCCATGCTTTACCCTCTCCTTTGTTTTATTCTTTAATAAATTTACATCATTCTCTAAAAATGTATGTCACATTTTACCAAAGCAGTAATGCTCATCAATTTTCTCTTGCCCATTTAAACATTTTTCTTCTATCATAATACAATTTAATTTTTATTTAAATATTAATATATTGGCTTCTATAGAATGTTATTAATTTCCATAAGATTAAGTGTAACTTTACTTGCGTTAAAATATGCATACATTATTTTAATGTACATGATGATACATCTGTCTCAGATTTATGGAGTATATGACTTGTGTCTGACAATGCTGACTCTGGGTAGTAATTAAAAAAAAAACTTTGCCTATACTACAATGTAAGTGTCATAAAAAGTAGTAAGCTATGAAGACTTCTAATATTTTTCCAATTTTCATTTTAATTTTGTGAATTGATACAATGCCTTCTTTTATATAATACTCCAACCAAATCTATAACTATATATAAATTAGAATTTCCCTCAATTTTGTTCTAAATTTAATAACTTATAGATATTTAATTATATAAATGATCAGAAATCAGTTTTGTACATTTATATATTCTAAAATGAAGATCTTATTTCATGAAATAATTATATGATTTGAGTTTTTTCCAAGTAATGAACAGATGTTTTATTTGGCAGTGGAAAAATAAGTATAAATAATACTATGCAATTTTCCCCAAATAGTGTGCAATATTGTGAGAGAAAGGGAAATGGAAACAGATTTATTTGTGTGCAAAGATAAATTTCATGGGCCACAAGCTCAACCTTGTAAGCACTCTACCTAGCACATTGAATTGCCTCTAAAATCTGTGGTCACCGCTTCTGACGAATAAATTCATATGTAAATTACTTTGTCAATGAATTTTAATAACACACAAATTTTAAGATATATGTTATTAACTGTATATTGGATTAAATTAATCATAAAGTATATATTGAATCACATGTTTTGATTCTTGTCCATTTGATGAACTACTTAGACATGATACACACACACACACACACACATATATATATATATATATATATATGTATTCTTTTTTTTTCAAAGAAAGAGGGACAGTATGATAGAGATAGAAAGAATCCGTTTTATTTAGTTTTTCATGGAACTTCCACTTCTCCTACTCTTCCTTGTGTCCATGGTGCTAGGGTTCAACTCCTATCCTGGTGCAAGCCAGGCAAGCGCTGTAACCACTGCGCCACCACTCCAGCCCCTAGACATGATATATTTGAGTGAAAATTCAAATGGATTACTCTTCATAATTTTCATGGTAGATTTTGGTTAATCTAACTGATTTAAGGTCTATTTGGATAATTTGAGAAAGATTGCTCTCATTGCTTTTGTGGGCACCAAGTCCATCTATCTTCTGCTGAGAGGGAAATGCAGGTGTTTTTGCTTTTGATGAGAATGGTTAGGCTGCCCCAGGAGTCTGTAAGATTGCTTCTAGAGAAGATTGGCATGTGAATGAGTGGATGAAGTAGGGATCTTCCAATTGGCTTAGGAGCTGGTTACAAGAAAAACATAAGAGTAAAAGCTAATATTCTCTTCTGGAGCCAGGGCATCCTTTCCTCCTGTCCTTGGATTTCAAAATGCTTTGCTTTCTGATCTTTAGACTCCATGGTTTACCCCAACATCATCTTGGGATCTTGGGCTGTTTGCCTTCAACTGGGAATTACACCATAAGCTTTGTTAGTTCTGAAGCCTTTGGCTATTGAATGAACCATTCTCCATCCAAGCTTTCTTTCTTTTCTTTTTCTTTTTTTAATAGGTGATCTGTTATAAGACCATAATTAAGAGAGAAAATCCCCTGATGGACTCCCTTTCATATTGATTGTTTGTCATATTAGTTCTTTTTCTGTGCAGATTCCTGATTAAAATCAAGTGGTTCTTACTGTCCAAGTGTCAGGAATTTAGGATGAAAACAGAAAAACATTAAAACAAGCAGTATCTACACTTAACTAGAAAAGCAAAGCCATAAAACTAAATATTACTGCTGAGCAGACCCCAGGAAATATGATTGTTGTTGCTCAGAACTGAAAGGAGGATAATAGCTCTTAGCAATAGAGCCATCATTGCCCCATCAGCTTGATGTCAAGAGGAAGGTTGACACTATGTCCCAAATGGGGTATTCTTTTAGCTGCTTTACTACTCTTGATCAAGTGGGGTATATATTCTTATGGAAAGAAGAATATGTAAATTAATATCCTCATTCACATGTGATTGCATATATAATAAGGGATTTGGCTCTGCAGATTGAACCCTATATTAACATTTTCCCCAAGTGATCTGCAGTGTTGCCACACAACGTTTGAATTAATCTGTCCTTCCAGTTTTTATTTCCTCATGCCTGCACTGCATCACTACTCTGACACTTCAATTCCATTAAGTAAAAAAGGTTATCTGAACAGTCATGGCTATAATATGATTAACTGAGAACTGAGACAACTACTAAGGGAATAATGAATGGGTAGCACATACTGCACGGATACACTGAACAAAGGAAGGATTCATGTCTATGATGGGACTCAGAAAGAAGGACAGTGTAAGATTTCATAATACTTTTCAAAATTGCATACAATTTTAAATCTGTCAGTTATTTCTGAATGTTTTCATTTAAAATATTTGGACTATGGTTGACCATGGCTAACTGACACTGTGGAAAGAGAATTTCAGGTATACACACACACACACATATATATATATATAATTACATTTTGCTATATTTCACATCCTTCCTACAAAAAATTATCCTCTCCTTAAATCAATCTTGGAAAAGAGAAACCTGAATGGAATTTCCTGAGTTTTGTAAATTAGAGTGGAAGATTGAGAGAAATAGATTTTATAAAAGTAAAGTGAGTGGAAAGATAATTATCAGAGGCACTGAACCAGAGGGAAGAGAAGACTGTAATTAGATTTATGTTTAGAACATGTTCCTATGGCCATGTTTAAAAATTTTAATGTGATGTTATAAATTACTCTCATATACCTCTAAAAAGTCTGGAGGAATCTAAAACATTATGATTTCATTAAAAATAACTGCTATTTCCAATTTTTTCCTTGTGGTTCACAGAATAAGTTCTGATTTTGCAACATAATTTTATCAAGTTGAAAAGCAGAGTCTCATATCTCCTAATTTAACATTAGCCACTAGAAAACTTATCTCTCATACATATTTCTTGTTTCGGTGAGATTTTTCTATATTCTCATCAGACACAGCACGTCTATGTGACTTAATTCATTTGTAATATGTTCTGCGTATTACTGCTAATAATACACATAGTTTTCAGAGGAATATTGTTGGACAAACATATTTCTGTTAATAGTGATCATTGTTAATTTGTAATGTTGGCTATATAGTATCAAATATTACTGACTTCTGTGCTTTCTGAATCATATGTTCCCTAAGTTTTTAGTAATTTAATTTTATGCTAATTGGAATAATAAATAATGTTTCAGCATTTAAACAAGCACATTTTTAAAGTGATATTTCCAAGGCTAAGGAGGGAACAGTGACATGGTCATGTTATTTGGATTAGGCAATAAAAACCTACAGAAAGCCTTGTAATAATACATACCCACAATAATAATACTTGTACTCATTTATAGTAATTTTCATTAGAGAATGATGAAAAAATCAATACAGATAAATAGGTTTGTCAGAATATTTTTAGTATACTTCATGTGGTATCTCTAAATATGAACTTTTAAATTTTTTATTCACCTAAATTTAATTATAAGTATAAACAAAATTGAAAGTAGAGTAAATTTTCTATACACGCACATTGACATTTGAACTCAGACTTAATGATATCAGTAAAATATCAGGTTTGTCTTAGAATTTCTTAACTTTTTTTTCTTATTTCCAAATATTCTGAATAATAATGAAAATAAATAATATATTGTAAGTGAATTTAAATATAAAATTTATATGACAAAATTTTGATTTCAAAAGTTGGCATATGATAAAAATGTAGATGTTAATTTCTCTATTTTCTAAGGCTGTTATGAAAAGGAAATAGTTTAAACAATAGAAATTATTCTGATGGCTCTGGAAGCTAAAAGTGCAAAATCAAGTTATCAGCAGTGTTGAGTCCTTCTGACTCTTTAAGGAAAGGGCCTGTTTAGGGACTATCTCATGGTCCTGCAGATGGCTCTCCCTGTGTCTTTTGTTTTGTCTTTCCTCCACTCGTAACTGTGTTTGTCCTCAGGTTTTTTCCTATTTTACAACACTGTTTAAATCAAAGTAAGTCCCGTGTTAATGACTTTATTTTAGCTTAAATAATGACATTTACAATGACCTTATTTCCAAAGAAGCTCACATTTTGAGGTCATAGTGTTTGGGACTTAAGCTTATGAATTTTAAATGTTGAAGTGTTATGGTTTGAACATATCTCCCCAAAAGTCTATTTTAGCCCCAGTGGAACACTGTTGGGAGTCGGGGTCCAATAGAAGAAGATCAAAGCATAATGGCAAAGAGACTAAATTACTGTTGTTAGAACAGGAGTGAGTTTGTTATTGTGGGAGTGTGTTCTATAAAAAAGAGAGTTCAGTCCCCTTTCTTTCTCTCTCTCTCTGTCCTTCAGTTTTCTGCCATGAAATGATGCAACATGAAAGTTTCACCAAACCTTGGCAGCTAGATCTTGGACTTTCTAATCTCCAGAACTGTGGGAAACAAATTTATCTCTCTTATAAATTACCCAGTCTCAGTTATTGTGTTACTCTGTCATAGCAGCATAAAAACGAACTAAAACATGGTTATTCATTACTGAATTTATAATATTACTTACTGCCTCTTGCCCTCAGTCATATTTTTTCTCATATACAAAATACATTCATCCCATCCCAACATCCTCAAAATTCTTACCCCATTCTAGGTTGACTCTTAAGTCCAAATTCTCATTTAATCCTCATCTGAGACATGTATGGGTAAGAATTAAGGTATGATTTATCCTGGAGCTAAATTCTTCTCCATCTGAGAACCTGTGAAACTAAATAAGTTATCTCTGTTGAGAATACAATAGTGAGATAGGCATACATAGACTTTTCAAATCCATAGGAAGATGAATTACAGACTCAAAACATATGTAACACATAGTGGGGAAATTTCACTAGATTTTAAGACTAATAATAGCTCTGTTTGACCAGACGTATTTTTCAGGCACAAAAAAAAGTAGCCTTGTAATCTTCTGGACCCTTTACACATTAGCACTATTCTAGCATAATTGAACTTAGGGCAAGATGGACCCGTACCTTGAGCTTATATTTCTGGGCCTTTGGAAACATTTAGCATTTGCAGTCTTTCTGTACCCCTATCTTTGAAGCAACTTTAGAGTCGTTCTTTTTCTCTCTCTCTCTTTTTTTTGAAGTATAATGCATATTCAGAGATAAATATATTTATTGTCCCTTTCTGGGGAATCTCAGAAATCTGACAGCCTTCTTTTGTTTCATTTCATATCTCTCCTGATCAGTCAAAGCTGGTGCTATTTCTGCTGAAATGGTTGATTGTTTCCATGGTTGTGTGGTAGGTCTTTTTAGCAAAATATTATAGATAACTTTAGTACTTTTGTTTGTTTTCATAACATTGATAGGTTAAGAATTTCTAAACCTTCTAGTTCTAGCTCCTTTATATTTAACATTTCTTTTTGAATGTTTCACTATCCTCTGTAAGTGTTCCATATGTAACAATAAAAAAGACAACATTTTTAGCATTTATAATAGAAATCTCCCAAGAAAATATTCAGGTTCTTCACTTGTCAGTTTTACTTTCCATCCAATGAAATATAGTTAATAAGTGACCTGAAAAACTACTATGTTTTTTTGAAAGAAGTTGAGAAAGAGAGAATCAACTTTATTTAGTTTTTCATATGGCTTTTGTTGCTCCAAGACTTCATTGTATATGTGATGCATCCCAGAGCATGCCAGGCAAGCACCATAACTTTTGAGCCACTGCTCCAACCTCCAAACTACCATTTTTAATGATGTCTGAAGGCTCTATAAAAGATCCAGGATTTCTTGAAAGCTTCTCCGTCACTTGAACTGTATATGACCCAGCAGATCCAATGATTCTTGAAGAAACAGTGGTAGATAGAGATGTTTTTTAGAGATTTTGACAGGTTTGTTTAGGTGAACCAAAGTATAAACCTTTAATGTTAGAGTCATGCTTTCATTTATAAATTACTTCTCCTCTTTTGAAAAAATGAAAGCTTTTGTTTCACTACTATGCATCATTAGAAACTGAGCACTTAACTATGTTTGTAAATGAACATATGATCTGAGATACCTATTATGAACTGGGTGTTTTTTGACCTACGATGCCATAAAGTTTGGTACATATAGTAGTAGCCTATGATTTAATGAAAATGGGAAATATGAGATCATATTTAAGAATGTCCTGAAGGAAAAAACAAATTACATTTTTTAAAAAATGGTCTAAATTCCTATGGCTCTCACTCCCAGTCTTCACCAATAGTTTCATGGGACAGAAGTTCCCTAGTATCAGGTGACAGAGGAGATAAACCCTGGTCTAATTTGTGGATGATTCTATGCAATATGCAAGCCCTGGTAAAAAGTGGAAAGCCGTCAAACGATATTGCTTTATTGCACATTCCTAAAGGCAAGTGATGAATGCACATGATTGTTTATTTTTGTTATAAAAAGAAATATCCAGATGTGTGATGACAACCAATTGAAATAGAGATTTGGAAGGCAGATGATAGGAACATAGTTGATGAAAAGGTCTTAGGAAGATATATAAGGATAGGCCTTTACAAGCAGGTGCAAAACAGAAAGATAATTGTATCCCATTTGAGAACTCAACACGGAGTAACATCAGTAGAGGAGATTTTAATAATCAGATGAATAGGATGACTTTTTTCTGTGTATATCAGTCAGACTCCCCAGTTGCCCCTATTCTTGCCCAAAGTGTCATGAACAAAGTGCTTAAGAAAGCAGGGGTAGAGGTTATGCATAGGATCAGCAATATGAACTTAATGAGTATGACTTGGCTATAGCCACTGCTGAGAATCCTACATGCCAGCATCAGAGACCATCATTTAGAGTTTGATATGGCACCATTCCCCAGGGTTAACAGCCAACTACCTGATGACAGGTTGATTACATTGGACTCCTTCCATCAGGGAACAGGCAACATTTTGATCTTGGAATAGATACAAACTCTGGATATAAGTTTGCCTTCTCTGGAAGAAATGCTTCTGCCAAAAATTACGATATGCAGACTTACAGGATGTTAATCCATTGCCATTATATTCCACACATTTCAAAGTTAAAGCAATGTGCTACTAATACTAATGTTCATGGAGGCTGGAGTGGTGGCTCAGTGGTTTCTGAGTTTGTCTGGCATGTACGAGGACCCAGGTTCAATGCCCAGCACCACGTACACAATGAAGTGTCAGAGCAACTAAATCCACATGAAAAACTAAATAAAATTGAATGTATCTTTCTCTCTCTCTTTCTCTCCCTTCCTCCCTCTCTCTTAAAAAAATGCTATGTTCATGAAATTTACCAATCTTCTGCCATCCTGAAGCAACTAGTTGGATAGAAATGTGGACTGGTCTTTTGAAAACTAAGTTGCAGTATTAACTGTCAGGAAATATCTTAAGAGCAAGGACAAGGGGATGGGGAGGGGGGAGGGTATATGAAGAACTCATAGGAGTCTGGTGATGGGGAAGATCGGGGAACCATTCCAGAAGCCAATGTTATTCCTACACTAGATACCCATTTAACACATGAGTTCTTCTGGGGGAAACGGCAATAGATGAAACCCATAGTAGCTTATCTATGCGTTAGCATTACCCCTGGTGATCAAACTTTATACACATTGATTGCTACAGTTTTGACAATGTTTCCCCCTCATCTGTATCCTGTATCGCAATATACTTCTAATAAAGGTGGGAAAAAAAAAAAAAAGAGCAAGGACAAGATTTTCTTCAAGTGTGTAGGTACTCTAAATAGGCAACCACTGTGTGGTGCTATTTCTTTCGGTCAGAAATCATAGAACCAGGAATAGAGAAGAAGAATCCCTTTCCCAAATTTTTGCCAGTGGTCCTTATGAACTAATACTCTTCTGGATTTCAGGTCTTAGTTCTAAAAAGAAAGAAGAGTGCTTTTATAAGAAGACATAGTAACAATTTCACAGAATTGGAATTTAAGACTGATTCCAATCACACTTCAACTCTTCATGCTTCTGAAACAAAAGACAAAGAAGCAAATTATTATAACTGACAAGGGTAGACAGTGTTTATTATGAAGAGAAACACTAAATCGATGCTCCATGTTGTAGGTAAGAAAAGTTCTGTCTGGAATGCAAGAGATCTTTAATGTTGTCTCTGGGTACTAACAATCACCATGAAAGAAGCTAGTAGAAAACTCCAACACAATTCAGACTTGTCAACTAATGACATAAATTCTTCAGGAGTGAAATTTTAGATCACCCCACCAGGTAAGGAACTAGGACCAGCTGAGATACTTAATGAGGCCATAGGGAATATAGAAAGGGTAGTAGAGAAGGAAGTTATGAATATTAGCTATGATCAAATGACCAGTTGCAAAAATATGGACTATAATGCTAGTATTTCTTCCATATTTTCTTACAAATATATTTGTACATACACACACACACACACACACACACACACACATACAAATATATTTATAAGAATATATTTGGAGAATACCTTAAATTTACTTGTTCTTTTATTCCCATAAGTAGACCATCAGTTGTATTAACTTTAATCATAATATTTAAACTATTTTAAATTTGCATCATTGTATTTAAGTTACTTCATTCAGAAACTTTGCATTTTCTTCTGTGGAATGGATTTGAATGTTTTGAGCTGTGCATACGATTGTTGCATCCTGTTAGACTGAAGGACAACGTTGACTTTATCATCTTTATTTGTAAATTGTTTCTGGCTTAGAAAGATTTGTTGGGGTACCAAGTTGAAAAATGGTAGACTGCGCTGGTTAATACCACATGTCAATATTATTTAGACTATAACGACCACATTTTAGATCAGGCAGATGTCTAGATTTCACTGTGGAAGTATTTTTAGATGCAATTAATATTTAAGATTTAGGTCAGTAGACTTCAAGTAAAAAAGATTATCTGCATCATATGAATGAGCAGAAAAGACTACGCTCTCTCAATAGGCAAAGAATTTACACTACAACATAGAAATTCTGGCTGAGTTTCTATTCTTCAACTCAAGACTGCAAGATCAATTCTTGCCAGAATTTCCAGGCTGCTGCCTGCCTTAAGATTTTGAACTTTATAATCTAGCCTTTATAATCTTGTAAACCAATTGCTCAATTGCTTAAAATTTCTCCTCACACTCATTTTTCTCCCTCCCTTTCTGTCTCTCTCTCACTCTACACACACACACACATACACACAAATGCATGTATGTACTCTTTCAGTCTATTGAGATCACTAATTCACTTACCATAATTTAAATATGTTCCTCTACAACCCCCCCCACACAAATGTGCAAAAATTCACATTCCATCAAATTAGCAGCACATGAAAAAAATGGAAGTTATTTTATATACTTTAGTAGTTATGGGTACATTTTTACATATTTATTCTATAAAGTTTGGAGAATCAATTAAATAGAAGATAAGATGAAATTAAATCATCGCAGGTGTGTAAATAAAATGCCAAAGAGTAGTAATTTAGGAAGTTTAGATGCAACAATATTCTTGATTGTTGAATGATTTAATGCCAAGCCTGAAAGCAATGTTGTGCTGTGAGTTTAACTGCTTGTGATCCACAATTCCCTTGGCACGTTTTAAGAGTGAGATCAAACTCAGATAAAAAATCAGAGAGATGTTAATCTGTAGTATAACTAATCAGAAAGATGTTAATCTGTAGTATATCTAATTTTCTATTTTCTGAAAAGTAACACATCGTTTATTATACCTTTTGATTAATACCTTTATATGTATTGTTTGGTAATAACCCAACAATAAAAATAACCAAGAAATACATTTTTTAAGTAAGTCAAAAGTAAAATTAAGATATAAGACAATTTTTTCAAAATAAATATTCTACAATTAATGCAATATGTCAATTCTGTTTCATAAACCAGTCACAAAAAGTATTTTTATGCTATGGTTTTTCTTAAAAATTTTGCTTAAAAATATTTTGTACCAACTGGAATTCTCTAGTATCTTGGTATTTTCCTTTTACTTTAATTGAGGTCTAAAATTATACTATTTACCCAAACATAAAAATCTGAATTAATATCATATTTCAATGAAATGTCAATGCCTAGAATTGTTGCTTTCTCATTTACTCTTTTATTTGTGGAAGAGCTACCCTAAATTAACAGCTTTTCGAATTTATCTAGTTGACAAACATGTCCAACAGCTGTCATGAAGTCACATCCATTATCCAAATGCCGGTCGCAGGTCTTCATCTGCCCACTAGGCTTATGTTGAATGCCTCTGTAAGATGTGTAGTCCTTTCATGTGCAGTGATTAATTTAGTGAAGAGAGATTTCCACAGAAGATATGATATTCATTATTTTATTTTGGAGACTAGGACTGACTTGACCTCATGAAAATTTGATCACATGTTAAGAGTTAAGACAAAATAACAAGTAGATTTAAATAATGCATTCATTTTAGTTGAATTAATATCAAATTGTTTGTTAGGGTGTTAGTAAGAAAATATTATAGTTCAATTAAAGAAAATGTATAGTTGTATAAATTTTGTTGTGTTCATGTAGAGGTTAGTCCTATTTTTGCACTGTAAAGACACAAATTATTTACTTATGGAACCCAGTAATGTGTCTAACTATTCAGTTATCTTGACACATTCCTTTTTTCCTCAGAATTTGGACTCTAAGTTTCATAAAATGATGGGATGTATTTATTCATTTTAATTTCCCACTGCCAAGAATAATCTTCAATATATAGAAAACATAGAGTAAGTATGATTTAAATTATCATTAAATGTGGTCTTTATATCTGCTTTCAAAAATGAATTATCATACTGGTGCAATATTGCATGCTTGTAGTCCAAGCAGATCAGAAAGCTAAGGTAGGATGATCACCAGTTCAAAACCAGTCTCAGCAATTCAAGGAGTCCTTTAGCAAACTATCGAGATCCTGTCTCAAACATAAAATAAAATAAAGAACCTGGGTTCAAATCCTGGTATGGTATGAAAAAAAAGAAAGAAAAAGAATTGTCAAAAGATAGTAAATATAAAGTGAAGAAAACTGAAATATGTTATATTTTTATGTCAATATGACTGCCTAAATATCTAATAATATTTGCCTATTAATCATAATATCAAGAATTACAACTGTATTTTAAAGCTTGAAAATAATTGTAATGTAAATAGTGATACAAAAGATGATTTTCATGATAATTGAAAACATAAAAACAAATAAAAATTAATTTGTAAGTGTATAATTTACTTCTGAATTTAATAATGTTTCTTCAGTATCACTTGATACAGTTCATATCGTATGACTTTTATAAATGAGATAATAAATATGCCCTTGTTTTTTGTAAAAAAATGAATTATTTTCATTTCATGAATTATAAGCATAAATATGTCTAGCTCTACTTTCTTATATTTAAATATACTAGAATTAAATGATTTAAAAAATAGATTCCAAAATACTATTTTAAATGGTAAATTATGTCATATACTAAAACAGGGATTTCCTAAATTTCCTCTTGAAATTTAGTTTCAAAATTAACTTAATTATATTTCACATATAATCAAATATATTATAAGTTTTAGTAAAACTATTCTCAATGTGCATTGATGCACCAGTTATGTTTATATTTTCCTTATTGGTCATTTTTGGTAGTTAAATGAATTCTCCAGGGTACAGGAATTTTTTAATTAAAAAGTGAATCCAGAACAACACACTAACCACTATTGCCTATATTTTTTTACCTTGTTTTCCTTTGATGTTTCCAACAACATGGTTATGTACAAAGTGGGTAAGAATTAGTTGCTTCTGCAGTAACTTCCCAAAAGCAATTTTTTAAAAAAATAACTGCAAATCATACAAAGAAGTTTTTCAAAGGATTGGAAAGAATGAATGCAAGACCATTTTAGAAGTAAAGTTTGAGTGCCATTCCTGAAGACATGAGCTATAGGTTTGCCTGTATTCTTATCACATTCTGAAAATCTAGATCATACCTAAAACATTATTCCAGTACATGTATTATGACTACTCCTAATTTTAGCAGGTACTATTTCTGATGTTGATAATAGTCAATGAACTATTACTTTTAATATCACCAACACCAACATTAATATATTACATTCACTAATATAATTGGCAAATATCTTATTTTGATAAGAATTGAAGAAAGCTGAAGTACTTGTAATGCCAAATTCTAAAATGTGCTTTATCATAAAACTCTACATAAAATCTTCTAATGTTAAATACAGATTTCTGTTAAGAAAAGTGACTTTGGCTGGGTGTAAGTTCAAGTTATGCACCCATATACACAATATAACATGGTCTTAGTTAAGGGGTTTTAAATTGTCATTAAAATAATGCAATTGAAATTCAGAAATTTTCAATTAAGAGTGAAACAGTAGGATATATTTGGGAAAAAAGATGTATTAAAAAAGCTGTATCTAATTAGGAAGGAACAGAAAAAACAATAACAACATGCCAGGCAAGAAATATCTAAAACAGTTTTAAAAATATATTTATTAATACATATATATACCTTAAGCTAAAAACTAGTAACTACAAAAAAATAAATTTTATGACATCTAATATGATCCAACACCTTTTGACATTCCACTTTTGTTGTGGGAAGGCAATTGACTAATTGGAGAAAGCTGTACAACCTTCAACCTGCTACCACCTTTCCTTGCACACTGTCTTCTACAAAGTTAAGCCTCTATTCTGAAAGGGAGCACAGTTTAATCCCAAGACGGTGGTCACCTTCAAACTACTTTTTAAAATTTAAACTGTGTCATGTTTCAAATAAATGCTTTACTGTATATGGGTGCCCTTTTCCCTGCAGTCTCAAGGTTGCAGTTTGTAACATACAAAATTATTTTGCTGGAAGCAAGGCCGTTCTTAATAACATCCAGTATATGTGTTGTTTTGTTTTTGTTTGTTTGTTTGACATCCTACCATGAAAATCAGCATTTTACATATAGAGAGAGTATTATATATAGATAGATGATAGATGTGATGCATAAAAACACCTTATGTGTATCTGTCTAATCAATTATGACTAACAATCCTTTCTGGGGAACTGAAAACTTATAGAATATATACAAGATGGAAATTATATGTAAACTAAATTACATATTTATAAATTAATTTAAAAATTATGAATAAATTGTTCAAATGATTATATTCACTCCTTATAGAAATAAATATCATAAGACATACTTTATATTTCTGTGACTGACAACTATAAGATGACTAAAATATGACATATGTACATCCTGACATTGTTGAAATTTAAGGAAATAATAAAGATGTCGTGATTTAAATTAAAATTTTCATATAGAATCAGTATTAATGAATTCTCAAGTACATACACAAATATGATCAAATTTCTATGTAGTGTGCAAGATACTACTCTTTAGCATATTTTCAGCATGGCTTGCTTTCTAGAAAGAAACGTAAAGTTTATTCTTTAAATTTTTGAGGCGGGTTATGGTCTGGGGTTGTAGCTCAAGTGGCAGAGCCACATGTGAGGAACCGGATTTAATCCTTAGTACTGAATAAAAATAAATTTAAAAATGTATTCTGTTCCACTACAGCTAAAAATTTTTAAAATTTGTGTTATCCTAGATATCTCATATGGTAACTTCCACAACTACTGGGCTCAGCTCTACCTTTAATTATATAATTTGTGCAATAAAATTCTAGCCATAGACATTACTCTCATAAGCTTCACAGTGTTAGGGAAAACATATTATGGGTTATCTATCCTCATCTAGCACCTACTTAGCTATGCATATATCTATATAATAATATATATAATATATATAATAATATATATAATGACTGTATATATAATATATCTACAGTCATTGTATATGGTTTAAAATTTAAATACACAAAGGAATGGAGTCAAATAACATTACATTGTAGCATTATAGAGACAACCTTTTGTTGCAACCAAGATTTCCAGGATGCAAGCTGTATCTATTACAGTATTAAACAGAATATAAATTAGTTATTTAAGCATACTTACAAAAGAAAACATAAATTCAATATATTTATAATTATTTTTGAGTATTTAAAAGAAATTAAAAAGAATAAAATTAGTAGAGTACATTATAAATATTAAGATTGCCATATGAGAAAATCTTGATAATGCTTTGTAATTCTCACAGGAGACTTAGTATATATTGGTTTACATTAGCTTATACTTTTAGTATATTACTTTTGAGTCATATTCATATCCAACGCATAGCTTGTGGATTGAAAAGAATCCCTAGATGGCGGTCTCTTGATTGCAAGAAAGCAATTAGTAATAGAATATATATTCAAGAAGTCATTAAAAAAAGGGGGAAGAAAAAACCATTGAGCAAACAACAGAAAGACCCTTAGAGGGAAGAGAAAGGAGAAACAGTTGGGGGAACCTGGGGACTGAATTAGAGTAAACTATACTGTGTGCCTTTACAAAAATGTAAATGTTTAATACTACTGTCAAACATATCTAAAAATAATAAGGGTTGATAGGAAGGGAGGAAAAGGGGAAATGCTGGAACTGAGTTAAAGCAAGATACACTCCAAGCGTTTGTAAGTATGTTACTTTTTATACTATTGTCATGTATATAAAAAATGCTCTTCAAAGGTACAAGAATTATGTCACCTTAGTTGGGTATTTAAGGAAAAATATGTGACCCAGAAAGAGAAGCAAGGGATCAGGAAATGGGAGGAGGTAGACAGAGGGGTCCTGGGGGGATATTGACCAAATTGTATTGCTGTATTATGTGCATCTATGAATATGTGACAACAAATCCCATCATTATATACAACTATAATACACCAATTAAAAATAAGAAAAAAATGCCTTTTATTCAATTCTTAAAAACAAGAATATAAATTTGCATTCCTAGAGATGGAGAAATAAAAATATGAGAGTAATTCAGATAGCTGCATTGCTGAGAAAGGCATACCTAGAAAAGCAATCACATGCAGGAAAAAGTATAATAGTATCAATCTCTATAGAGAAGTGCATATATACATATCTCATAATTTTATTATTTCCATAATGGTCTAACATATTAGAACAATGGATATATTTATTTATATAGGCTGTTCTCTTTTGTCTATGTAAAATATGACCCTTTTTCATGTTTATTTTTAAAAGACTACATTGAAAGAATTTCTATAATGAAAGAGAAATGAAAAAAAAAAAGAAAAGAATAAGGAAGAAAGGAGAGAAGGAAGAAACTCTAGTCAGCCCCCATTTATCAAAAGATATTCATTTGCTAACACATTCTTTCTAGTGATGTGTTATGGGTTAAATTTATGGGACTTAAGAAATTTCCTGAAGAACAGTGAAATATGTCATACTTCACTAACTCTATGACTTCTGAACAATGATAAATTGGTTTCCCAGAAGAAGATGGTACTTATAAAACTAACTCCATTAAATAAATTTTATAAATACCTATTTAGAATAATAAATGACAAATTTATTATTCCAAAATAAGATATTGTTCATAGGTAGATGAGGCATTTACCTATATATTTACCCTTCAGTTGCCTACTTTAGAAATAAAAACAAACAAGTTTTATGACTATTATTATCAGGATCATATTACAGATGTTAAAAGCAAGACTTTATTTATCTAGTCAATAAAGGCTTCAAAGAGATTCGCCAGTTTGCTCACCAAAAATTCAGGCTGATAGCTAGTGTTGCTCCATCTTTTCATGAAATCTCATCAATGAAAGTCTAAAGCATTGCTCTCCTTTTGAAGCCACTAGTTCACTCTTCAAACTAATGTGATCTGGATTTGACAATTAATCCTCTGAAACTATTGCCTCAAGTTCACTTAACTGCTCAAACACTGATCAACCAACTATTTCAAATGATTATGTCAACTTTTTCTTAAATAACATACTTTATTTTGTGAAAAATCTTAGGTTCCTAGAAAAGTTGAATAGAAAATACAAAAGGTTCCCACATACTCCTCATCTCACATGGGCATAATCTCCCCTACTCTCAGTAACCCTCATCAGAGTGGTATATTACTTTCAATTGATGAACTTTATGGCTATATTTACACATCATTACCACCCAAAAATCCATATTTAATTTTAGAGTTCACTCTTGTTGTTTAATATGTTCTATGGGTTATGGCAAGTGTATATTTCTACCATTGCAGTTTTGTACTGAACAGCTTCATTGCCCCCAAAATACTTTGTGCTCATCTCTTTCTCTTCTGTAACCCCTAAAAACCACTAATTTTGCATTTTCCAGAATGTGGAACAGTTGAAATCTTACAGTATTGTAGGTGTGTTATTCAGCTTTCCAATATTATAGCAAGTATTGAGGTAAATAAATTCTAAAGAGAAAAGGTTGCTTTTGGCTTTCAATTGGCCCTGCTGCCTTGGACCTGTGATGATGCAGTCCACCAAGTCAGGGTCACATGGCAGAAAAAAAACCAGCTCATATCATGGGTAGGGGGTATAAAATGGGGGTAAGTGGCCCTTTGGTCCCACAACTTTTTTTCAAGCACATCCCACAATGACCTAAATATCTCCACCAAGACCCACCTCTTGAAGATTCCGCCATCTCCCTGTAACACCCTGGGGACCAAGCCTTTACATGTGGTTCTGTATGTGCCATTAAAGATCCAAACTATAGCAATAGTCTTTACAGGTTATTTCACTTAATAATGCACATTGATAATTTACTAAGTTTCATTGTTGAATTTTGACAATGTCATTACTCCTTTTTATTTAAAGAAAAAGATAATTTTCTTACAATGTTTCTAAGATACAACACTTTGGTTCTCAGCTGGAGATTTGTTTAGTCTCCTTGGTGGAGTATGTTATTTAATGTCAGCAATTCAGTGATTAGCATTCCGTCTTTATCTCTACTCAGTATCAGCAGGCCTATATGCAGCACTCCAAGCATGGCTGAGAAAATAGTTTATATTATAAGAACCTCGGTATTAATGTTTATTCTGAAGTATCTCACTGGTATTTATACATGTAGATGTCTACCTATGTACATTTAAAATATGGCTAGAAGTAAACTCAATTTTGTTTTTAAAATTGAATTTATAAGTTCATCCTGATAATTTTAAAGTTTCCTGTGTACTTTCTGACTAGTTAGATTATATTATAATCTATGAAATCACAATTTACAAACCTACCAATGTGTCAAAACATTGACATGAAAACTGAGATAAGGTTGCATGCTCATTTAGTAGAAGGAAGTTACCATTCAGAGATACTGAAATATTCTTTTAAAAGTTGATAACTGCCAGCCATTTACTATCATATTGTTCATTTATATATTTGATATAAATATAGACTATATATAACCTATAAAGGAGTCAAATAAAACTAAAATTTGAAAATTAAGACAGCGCTTTAAGTATTACATTTGAAAGATATAAACAGAATATAAGTAAAACCACTCAATAGCACAGAATTGTTAATAATGGATGAAAATCATGAACATTATATTGTGCTTCGTACAAACTATTTTCTTCTCATATAAAACAAAATTAAGAAATATATCCATTGATTTAATGGTTAGGGTAATCTTTTTTCTCCCTATAACAGGTGAATAGGGCTATAAAAAGACAATTTGTGCTCCTGAAAAGTCATATATTTTGACAAACATGACATTTCCTATTGTGGAAACTGCATTTTTTCAGACAATTTTAAATACTCAGTTTCAGTTTAAGTCTAGTTGCATATGTTGAAATCAAGTTAAATCAAATGGTGGAAAAGCCATTCCCCAAAAATGAATGCTTTTCCTTATTAGTGGGGATTTTATATTTCATACAGATGCATATTAAACTGCCACAAATTAGAAGATAATTTATCAAGGGCATGAGGACGCAAGATGTACAATGCAAGGATAGACATTAAATGAATTGCGTTTGTGGGAAGTTGTTGAATAGAGAGTAATATACACTTCTCCAAGTTACATCACAAATTTTCTCATACCAAAAGCTCCAAGAGATTAGCAGATTAAACTCAGTGCTATGCAACAAATTATTCAAGCCATAGGACTAGCAGTGATTTTTTTTCTAAACCTCTGCCCAATTCATCCAGCTTGTTCAACTCTACCTTCACAGAAGTCATAAACAGGTTCACTTCTCATCAGTTTCACTTCTATCTCTAGTTGAAACCACCTAACTCCTCTGGGCTGCAGTAATAACTTCCTGATAGGCAGCCCTGCTGCTTCTGGCAATTTCCTAGTCTGCTCTCCACGTAGCAGTCTGTATGATCCTAAAATTAAAGTTTGTGGCTATCTGCTCATGGCTTCTACTAGGATGGCCATGAGTATTTTTGGGTCCAATTATTTAGGACAAATAAGAGTTATGCTTAATGAAATTCCAATTCCGCATCTCACTTTATAAGACCATACTTGATATGTTCCCTCACCATCTGTCAAATCTCACTTCCTATCATTGTCTTTATTTCTCGCTGCTCAGAATACATGTGGTTCAAGAGTCTGGGCATGTTTTTGCTGGATGGTCTGCTTAGATCTCAGAAGGCAGCAATACAGGTGGCAGCTGGGCTGCATTTCATCTTGAGATGAGAATTCGTGAGTTTGATGATGGAAGCAAGTATGTGGCAAGGAGCAACAGGCAATTTGTAAAATCTAAGGGCATCTTTTAACTTTTATACAACAAGAATTTAATTCTGCAAACAACCTGAATGAGGTTGCATACTCATCCTCCCAAACTTGAACCTCCAGATGAATGTGTGATCTGGCCATCGTATTGACTGTAGCCTCATAAGACCTTAATGAAAGGACCCAATTAAGTAGGGCTCAGAACACTGACCTGAGGGTAGGAAACAGAAAACATATTGTTAGTGGCAAACTTTGTGATAATTTTGTATAAAGCAATAGAAAACTGCTATGGACTGCTTTACTGCTTCTATCTTTTCCTTACTTCTTTCATTTCTTTACACATTCTTTCTAAAAAACAAACAAACAATCAAAAAAGCATTAGTAAGTATCCTTAATATACCAGCCAGTATTTGAGATCATGGTGGTGTCTAGTATTCGAATAGGTATTAAACACAGTCTCACAAATTCAGGCACACTGATCTACTTATACTTCAACTACTTATAGGAAAGACTTGGGAAAATTAAAAATAGAAATATGTATTTATATGCCACTGAAATAACTACAATATAAATAATAGATAAAAAAGAAATACTAGTGAGAAGTATTATGGTTATGAATTCAGTTTATTTATTTACTAATTAATATTGCTATGAAATTCTACAAATATATAGGATTTTTTGTTTCTAAGATTTTAGAAAATTGTATTTTCATTCTTTGTTAATGTTCTACTATATTTTAAAGACTTGAATTGAAGTTTTTCTTTTCTTGATCGGTATAGAATTTTGTGCATTTTGGTTTTAAAAAATGGTACTTTTTTGAGGTACTCAGGCCTTAAAAAAAAGTTGGGTTATTTTTTCTCAGTTATGAATCTAAATACTTATTTAGTTTTACTTAAAACAAATGATGACTTTCAGGCAAATACTAATTTTATTGTGTTCTAACTGAGCTTAAAATATGCTGAACCTGGATAATTCACACAAACAATGTGGAATAGTGAAAAGATTAGGGATTATCAAAAAATTTGTATTTTTTCTTAATGCCTGATACCTATTATTACTAGAACTTAGGGCAAATAATTTAACATAGAGACTTAGTTGTAAGTTTCTGTATAAATGCAAAGTATAAGTAGCATAATACTGAAAAGAATGCATTATTTGCTAGTCAGAATTTGGTTTTACTACGCTATCTAAATATCCCAGATTTATTTTCTTAACAGTGAGAGGAGGCTTTGTTTAAATCTTACTCTGGCTACTAAACAAATGTCAACAGGAACACAATTAAAAACTATTTGAAGTCTGGTTATTATTGTACTTATGAAGAAGGAAGAAACTTTTATTTAATTTGATGACCAGCTGCTTAGCAAAGAATTATGGATTGATGAGAACACTGGGTTATTTAAATTGAAAGATTAAACTCTTAAGAAATAATAAATTTGGGGTTTGATGAGGTTACTAGAAAAACAGATATGGCAATCCTCAAAGCTACTGGCAATGTCAGGGATTTTTTTCTGGTTGAAAAGCTCTAGCTGATGACTACAAATCAATTACAGTTAACTTATTTTTCCCCACTGTTCAAAGATTGGACTTGAACAGCAAGGGGCTTGTTTCTATGAACAGAGGGTATCACGAACAATTGAGAAAGTTACTTTCTCAGTAGGGAGCATTGGTAAATTGAAATAGTAGAGGTGAAAAAAATTGGGAAAAATTCTGGACAGTTTATTTCAACAAATATCCAGTCACTTGCTTTGCAGTATTTGTAGATGAAATATCAGTTTAAAAAAGAATCTCAAATCCCAGCTTTTCAGTATCTTTGTAACTTCATGTATTATATGAAATGTCTGGCTATTTAAACATTTGTCACTGTCAAAAATAGCTTGTTTGTTAATATGTTACTAAATAATATAGTCCGAATGCACTTAGAATTTTAAAAATAGTACACAGTGTATTGGGTATTATTAAAATTATTAATGAACAAGTGTGAGAATGCAGTTTACTTATTCCTATATTATTAAGTGATTTTTAAAACAAAATATGAAAAATTCTGATATCTGGGTTCAAAGTGCATGCATCTGTATAGTTGAGTTTGGAGGAAAAAGACATCTAAAGTCATAAGATGTATATTTGAATAAACGTTATTTCATTTGTTTGAGGTTTGGCTTTGACATGGCTGAACTACATTTCCTTGTCTCAGTTGTCTGTAATATAAAGATGCTGACAATTATTATTCAATGTAATTATAACTTTGCTATGAAGCAATGATAGCTTAAGGTCATTATTAACTAGAAAGCATATTGTTAATATTAATTATAAAGGACTTTTTACATATTGTTTAAAATTTTGTAGGTGACATATGCATATATAATTTCCTTTAAGATTTTTTCTATGTAAGATTACTCATAATTGGTATTTTCAAGTACTTTTCTTCTTTAGAGTGTGTGTTTATGTCCATTGCATTGATCATTATTCCCTATCAGAACAATCAGTATTTAGGAAAAGAGAGACAATCTATAAATACTTTATATAACTTGGCAGCGCTAATCAAAATCATTCATATGGTGCTTGAAAATAGGCAAAGGTCTTCTAAAAGGCTGTATTTATATCAATAACTTGCATAACACTTATGCTTGTGTCTATGATGAGAAAGTATATATTTGTCTCTAATCTTACTGGTTGACAAATTGTAACCTTAAAAAATCTACTAAGGAACATAAATGTTATTACTTGGGTAAATGCTTTTAGAATATCTTTGATATGTAATTAGAAAAGCATAAAAATCACATTCCAAATATGGTTACTCTTCACTCTTTGATACATGAATTTGCAATAGGTAGTAGGCTTAGTGAATAAATAAAAGGACCAATTGAACAATTTTTTACACATTGGGTTTTATTAATCAACATTTAAATAATAAATTATTTAATTGCATTAACATGAATTTTGCTATTATATGATTTTATGATAGGAAGTATAATAAGCTGCAAACTTATACATTTCTGGAGAGCTTAATGTTTCCTCAGAACTAATGGGGTAGTAATTTAAGTAAGTCTCATGATTAAAAGTAAAACTGGAAAAATAAGTTTCTCTCAAATTTGATTACTCCTCTACTGTCCTGTCTCAATGCTTTCAAGTAAAATTCTTTAGTAGATAAATTACACAGTATTACAATAGTCAAATGAACCTATAAATACAATTTGAATTTTTATTTCTATAGAATAGAGAGCTATTACTCACAGAATTTAAAAATCTAAATACTTATATTAGTGGACAGAATACCCATCTGCCTTAGATCCTCATCACTGGTACCTTCACATTCAAACAAAATTTCCATTCAGAGAAGGTAACATCATGACATATAATATATCTACAACAAAAAAATTGAAAATAAACTATAAAATACATTAATATTTTCATTATTGGTCATTTTTAAGTTTAGAGGAAAACAGATACAGATAGACCTATGACAGAAATATCATAAAACTAGAGAGTAAAAGAGATGCATCATGTCTCAGATATTTTCTGAAATATTTATGAAAAAATTTTAACCAAGAAATATGGCCAGAACAGCATCTGACTTATCATAGGAAAAACTAAAATATATAGCCAAATATTTGGATTTCTATTATTCTGTAGAGATAATATGTGATATGATACACACTATTGGGTATAACCTACTTTTATAAGGTCCTTCCGCTGAATGTAATTCACCGCTAAAATGATGCTACAAATTTTTGTTTTAACATATGGCTGCTACTTAGTAGACCTATGAAATCAGTCTTTAACATATATAATCACAGTATTTTCAGTTAAAAGAGCCAAAAAAACTTATAAATATTTGATATAGCATATTATACCATATTGAGCTGTATTCTGATAAATATCAACGTTAATTTTGAAAATCTTGTTTCTTAGTATCTTCAAATACATTAGTGATTAATTTTACATTTAGGTTATTGTAATTTAGCATCATAGTAGAAAGTTTTCAAATATCTTATTTATAAACACAAGAAAATTAGCTGCACCTGCAAGACTTATTCAGCATGTGTGACAGCTGGTATTACACATTCTGGACCCTGGTATTTTGATAACAAGGAATAATATGAACAATGGGCAGTGTTCTGTTCAAATGTCAAGGGTAAAGATGGTTAATTAAGCTGTTCAGATGTCTACAAAGCAGATGAAGTGAAACACGAATTAATAGAAGCAAACAAAAAAAACTTGTCAGAGGAAGCAGTTCATGTGGCTACTATTCATAAACACAGGCCAAGGATAATTGTTATCCGAATTCTTTTGAAGAACTATGGTAAAAATTGACACCATAAAAAGGTTAATAAAACAGACACCTGTTAATTAAATTTAAAATGAAAACCTTGAGAAACACTTAGTAACATTTTTAAATAAATTAGAAGATGTGATAATGCTTTAAATAAAATATTGAAACATTAGAAACACATTTTTTAAATCAGAAATCATTTCTTACAATTATTAGATGACATATTTAGTAAGTGTTGTTTCCAAACAAAAGATTTCAACAACTGAAATATAGCAAATGTATTACATACAAAGTATTTTGTTCAAAGTATACCAATAACACAGATCCAGATCTGTCGAGAATATGGCACAAAAGAATTTCCAGAACATGGTTTTAACAGTTGTAGTATGATATATTTGAAACTAATGTAACCTTTTCTAATAGCTCTCTGATATAGTGTTATAAAGACAGTCAATGAATAGAAAAGAAAATCGAACAATAAGAGAAAATAAATGATTCAGAAAAATCACAGCTAGTCAAATCAGGAACCATAGTAAAAAGCAACAGAAATTCATGATTTTTCTCTATTACTCACAATATGTATAGTGAAAAATTATAAACTTATGTGTGAATTCACCAGCACACACGTGCATGTGTTCACACACACAGAGAAGACCCTGAAATGTGAAAAGAAGAGGATAGAATGACTAATGACTCAAGATTTCAAGACACAAACATGGTTTGGTGTTTTCTTGGTTTTCTATTTGCAACTTTGTCCTAGAATAGTTTCTGGAACACTTAGCAACATAAAAACCGGAACAGTTTAAAAAATAATCTTAACACAACCTGTTCTCTCTAGACGTATTAAGAAGAAAGGTGAACCTAGAAAGACACAAACATTAAAAATAATCTATTTATTGTAGTGACATAGCAAATAAATAAATAGATACATAAATAAATAAATACCTGTGACTTTAGTTCTATATAGCCAGGAAAGACTACAGAAACCTAGATAGTTTATGAGTATGAGAGGAGAGCGAAAACTTCTTATACCAAGTGTTTTAGTGTTTTAGTGATAGTTGTCTAGAAGAACAGAACCAACAGGTTAGTGTGTGTGTGTGTGTGTGTGTGTGTGTGTGTGTGTGTACGTGTGTGTGTGTGATTCTAAAAGGGAATTTATTAGGATGGCTTACATGACAAGGTGTTGAATAGTCCCACAATGGCCATCTCCATGCTGAAGAGCTGGAAGAATCAGTCGCTGCTCAATACAAGAGGCTGGAGCTTACAGGAGACCTATGATGCAACCCCAATCCAGGACTGAAAGCCTAGAAGCCTCCTGGAGAATCACTAGTGAGAGCCCATATTGGAAGAGTGAAGGAGTTGAAGTCCAAAATCTTCTGGCAATGGGAAAAGCAGCAACCTCAGTACCCACTCAAGAAGAATTGAGTTTGCATCTGCAAGGCTTTCTCCTTTTGCTGCCTTTTGTTCCATCTAGGTCACCAGCTTACTGCGCTTTGGCCCTTTGGTTTATGGTCGTATATGGAAACACACTTCTCTATACAGCCAGAAGTCAGTCTCCCTCCTCTCTCTCCCCGTCTCCCTCTGTCTTACTGTCTCTTCAGAAAAAGAGAGGCAGATAATCAATTTTATTTTTTTTTTCATCTAGCCTGTTTTTCTGATACTTTGTATGTGGTGCTGGGGTTCGAACCCACGTCCTTATGCATGCCAAGCAAGTGCTCCAACTACTGAGCCACCACCCCACCCCAGATAGAAGTCTCTCAATCTTAGATATCTGTCAATACAGTCAAGTTGACAGTCCAGATTAACCATCATACCATGTAAACATTAAACAATGGAAATTGGAAGTGTATATATTAATCATGTATATTAGACTCTAGCAAAGAAAATTATCAGGAGAAATTTCATATAATGATAACAGGGATCAATTCACCAAACATTTCTGAATGTTAGTATGTCAAACAAGATATCTACTAAATATGCGAAGCACATACACAATTATGGTTGCACTTTAACATGCTATTCTCAATAACTGAGAGGGCAACCGGACAGAAAATCATAAGAATATGGAAGAATACAACAATGCTGCCAACTGACATGGTATAATCAAGGAAGAGGAAACCTTAAGTGAAATGAAAAAAAAATACATTGAACTGAATGAAAATTTAAAAAAAATACAGCATATAGATTTTTGTGAGGCACAGATAGAAAACTTTATCTGAGAAGATCTTAACTCTTTCATTTTTGGCAGACAGCTTTGCTGAATTTAGTATTCTTGGTTGGCAATTTCTTTGTGTCAGCATTTATCTCCTGTAGGATTTATGCTGGTAAATCAAACTATCTTATGCACATCTGTTTTATCTGATGAGTTACTTTCCACTTTTTGATTTTAAGATTCTTTCTTTGTCTTGGACTTTTTAAAGCTGATTCTTGGTGTGCACATCTTTTGTGTTGACCAAAGATAGAATATTTGGACCATTTTAAATTTGGATGTTAATTTTCTCTCTCAAATTTGGAAAGTCTTAGTGCATTACTTCCTTAAGGAATTTCTTTCACTCTTTCTCAATCCTTTCTTCTTAAAATTACATAATGCATGTATATGTTGACTGTTACTATGCCACAGGTCCTCAGAAATTTTTGACTATTGTTTTCCTTTTTTTTTCTCTCTGACTTGATAAATTCAAATGACCTAGCTTAGGGTTTGTTGATTCTTTTGCTTGCTCAAGTTTGCAATTGTACCACTCTAATAAATAATTAAATTCAGCTCTTTGATTCTTCAGCTGTATGAGTTCTATGTTTCTAAAGCTATTCTCATTTCTTTGTAGTTTTACTAATGTTATTAATGCATACTTATTCTAATTTCATTTAGATGGTTATGTTCTCTTGCAGTTCATAGAATCTAAAATTATTATTTTGAAATCTTCATCAAGGAATTCATAGACCAATTTTTTTTGAGGATGAGTTTCTAGAGATTTATTTTGTTCATTTGATTGAACTATATTTCCTTGTTTATGTACACCTTATTTTTTGTTGTTGTGATTTATGCATTGTAAAATTAATTATTTCTTTCATTCTTCACAAACTGACTTCCTCTATGGGGAGATTTTCACCATTCAATTCAATCAGAGATGTTAGAGCCTTTCAACTTTTCATAGGGATGTGTCTTTCATGAGCTTCTACATATAATTTCCCAATTTTGAGAATGTTCACATTTCCTTTTTCAGAGCTTATCCTCCCCTGCTCTGTCTGATATATAAGCAGTGGGAGGTACTAAGAGGCTACAAAAAAACTGGTAAGATTGTGTTCTTTTCAGGGGCTCCTAAAATCAAGTGGGTCAGTTTCTCTTCCATTCTCTAAAATTACAGTTAGACAGAAAGTAGTCATGTGCATTCCCTCAAACACCAGAATATTGGAGGCATATTTCACCTTTTTTTCTCTTCTAAGCAAAAGAGCTTTGAGTTGACATGTTCTTCCAACTGTGCCAAGCTGTGTCAGCTTCTCTGAGGTATTACAAGTTCACTGATACTGCAAAAAGCCACTGAAGTCTCTCCTGTTTTCACTGTCCTCCAGTCACCTGAAGAATATAGTTCCCCTTGAAGGGTCTGAGCCAGGTTACAGTTGCTTATGCTCTCCCCCAAAATGTTGAAACTTTGGACACATGTTTCACTCTCCGTTTTGCCTCCGTAGATAGAAGTCATGAGCTGGGAATTTTGTTCTTATTATGCCAATTGTGTTGGCTTGAGGGAACAATTGACACAATTGAAAGTAAAATGGCTTCCTTCCAAATTCAGTTGTTGTTGACTTTGAGATTCCATGGGGTACTGCTAACATTTTAGCTGGTTTATGAATTCTCATACAGGCATTTTGAACAGCATATTATTTTTAGGTATGTGTCTCTGTGGGCAAATGAAGTCGAGGGCTTCCTCTTTTGCCATTTTATGGACCTCATTCCCAATCACAAGTGAAATTAAGAAAGGAAGCATTTTTAAACAAATTGTGATGGATCAATTATGCAGAAGAGTAAACCTGACTTTATGTTTCATACTCTATACAAAAAGAGATCATGGATTTAAATGTAAAATGTAAAAAAATAACTTTAAGAAAAATTATGAAATGAAAGAAAATATTTTATATGGAGGGCTAAGCAAAGATTTCTTGAACTTGACACCAAAAACATGCCCCATTAAAGGAATAATGTCGAATTTCAAATTTTTCAAAATTACAAATTAGTCTGCTCTATGAAATACCCTTTAATGAGGATAAAAGTATAATCATTACTAAAATAAAATATTTTGAAACTTCTTATATGACAATGGACTAGTGTCTAGAATTGTTCAAATATCATTCAAGGGGCTGGAGCGGTGGCTCAGTGGTTTCGGCGCTTGCCTGGAAAGCATGAGGACCCTGGTTCAAATCCCAGAACCACGTACACAACTAAGTGTTGGAGCAACTAAGGCCATGTAAAAAACTAAATAAAGTTGTTTCTCTCTTTCTCTGTCTCTCTCACTGTCCCTTTCTCTTTAAAAAAAAAAAACAAAAATCGTTCAAATCCAACAATGAAAATAAAGGATCCAACTAGATTATGAGTGGAAAAAATAAAGGGATATTTTACAGGAAAGTATAAATGGATGTAGAAGAGCACAGTAAACATATTCAACTAGAAAAATGCAAATTTAAATCAAAATATGGTATCATTCCACACTTAAAACAGCTAAAGTGAAAAATCGTTACTGCTTATCCTGGCAATAAAGCAGATAAACTGGATTATCTATGCATTGTGAATGGGAATGTAAAATAGCACCACAAGTTTGGGACTGTAAGGTTGTATATAACTGTGGAAAGCAATTTGGCAGTTTTTTAAAAAGCTTCACATGACCCCACCAATTGTACTACTAGGCATTTTTCTCTGTTAGGTGAAACCTTACATTCAGGTACGTGCTGCTACACAAATGGTCATATCTGCTTTATTCATAATAGACAGAAACTATAAATAACCTCATCATCTCCCAAATGGTAAAGCACTGCTGATAGACAACACAATCCAAATAAATCTCCCCAGAGTTATGCTGAATAAAAAAATGCCAGCTTCAGAGAACTGCATCTGTGTTCTTCCACTCATGTAATATTCTTAAAGTGAGAGACTTTATATGGGTTCCTGTAGTTAAGAGGTAATGCTCTCAACAGGAGCAAAAGGAAAGATCTTTGTGATGGTAAGATATTCTAGATCTTGACTATATTCAGATCATGACTGAGGTCATGATATTGTGTTATTGTTTAGCAGAATATCATCAATGAGAAGAAGATAAATTGTATATATCTCTACTATATCTGATGATGTTTTTATTATTTTTATTATATCTAATGTTTTCATGATGATCAGTAATTAACACAAAATCACAATTTTGATATTATCTAATGATATTACAGGAATGTGGTACTAAAGCTGGGCATAGACTGTCATAGAAAGTACACAATAAGCCCAGTACACAAACCTGCAAAGAACAAGAGAGTAGTCAAGACAGCCTCCCTCAAGGAGAAGAAAGTGGATGGACAAGCAGCAGTCACAGAAGGGAAAAGTGATGGGAGAAGCCATTCCAGTGAGTCATGAGGGAAGGTGCATGGAAAGCATAAGGTGTATTAACAGAGAGAGTGCAATGATGGGGATGCTGTCAGTACACCAGAAAGATTTTAGCAGGCAATGATACAAGAAATATAGGAAATAATGTTCAAAGCAAAATGTAAACTTTTTTTTTAAATCTTCCATTGTTTTTTAATAGTGTTTAGGTGGTTATTTTGCTTTTTAGGTATTCTACCATATCTTTTTTTTTTTTGAACAACCATACAAGTTTTTACAAAATAATATAAAATGTGTATAAACTTTTAATTTAAAAGAGAATAACTACAAATATACTAAGTAATATTAAATAAACATAATTATTAATTCAGCAGCCATATTTCACATAAAGAATTAGTGGTCTATTTTCTAATATATTAAAAAAATCAAATAGATTTAGAAGATATGAGAGATACAAATATAAGCAGATGATAGCAAAATTGAGAGGACAAATTACATAATTAAATACTTAGAAATAATGTTAACCAATTGCTGGGTTAGCTTCTCAGAATGACTATTTTAAGTATATGCATATAATTTATATGAGATTGTAGTATTATCTATAACTATGTTATAAATTAATCATTATATGGCAATTTTCATTAATTTGAATACCAACTTTAACTTAATTATTAAAATTCAGTACCTGATTTACCAGCCACATTTAAAGTGCTTAATAACTTACTACAGTGAGTAATGGCAATCCCCATCATTTAAAAAAGTTAAATTAGACAGCCTTGGCATATAAATACTTTTATTTTTTGGATGTTTATATTAATCAAAATTTTTTTCATAACTGATTCAAATGATAATTGTAATGGTGATGTCTATGATACTTTTATATATATGTATATATGTATATATATAATTGTTATTGAATTATAAAAATAGATACATTGGAAAAAATCCTGTGAATTTCCTGATCTTCTGGCAAAGAAAATTTGGCAATGTAATAAAAAGAAGCATTCCTGTAATATAGTGTTTTAATTAGAATGACAGTTTTTTAAATTTCAAAATTCAACATTTTTAGATTTTTCTAATACATTGTTTAGTATTGTTGATAGTCTATGTTGAATTAATAAATTCTCCTATAAGAAAATCAAACTGAAAAGTGAATTTTAGAATGATAATTGTGAAAATGATTATTTCCAGTCCTGTCTGTTTATAATCAGTGCTACTAAATTTTTTCAAAAATATTTATTTTAAAATCTGAGATATTAATCAGAGTGCATTAATAGATTTGCAAAGGTAAGACTGAATATGACTTCAACCTTTTATATTCACAAGGCATCTCATACCACAATTTAGGAAATCAGTGTAGGGAATAATATATATAAATATTTTGGATATAGTGAAAATAGCTGTAACATGGTTTCATCTTTTAATAATTGAAAAGACTTCAATAAAATTCTGTCCAAAATTTCATATGCTCAGTCTTTTTAAATTTTAGCCTTCTATTGTGTGGATCAGTTTCTTACCACAGTCTTAATTGAGTTTAAATGATTAAGGAATATTATTTTATGGTTTTATATATCTATATAGTTTCTTTGTTCATATTTCTTGCCAGTTGTTATTAGCTTGGATTCAGTCATGTTTTGGGTACATGTCTTGTCAGAAATATGTATTACATTACAATGTCTATGTCAAACATAGATTGAATGTTTCTTATTTGAAATATTCAGGGCCAGATGTGTTACAGATTTAGGTTGTTGTTGGGTTTTAGATTATTTGTATATTCATAATGAGATATCTTGGGAATAGGATCAGCATCAAAACATGAATTTCATTTCTCTTCTATACAAATCCTTATACAAACAGCCTGAAAGTAATTTTGGTAATTTTGTACATGAATCAAAGTTTGTGTACATTAAATGTGTCACTTTCCCAGCTACCCATGTGGACAATCTTTGTGTTTGGCATCACAATCATTCCTGACACTGAATTCATCTTCTACCAAGTGGCAATAGTTTCCTTATATTTATTGACAACAAGAACTTAATAGAAGATGTTATATGCCTTCAGTGTAGTGAAAAAGTAATATGTTCAGAGAAATAGGCAGCATAGTAACTTAACCAAAATCCATGTATTAGCTGTTAAACAAAGGAAAGCGTTCAGTCTCCACCTGTGATGTCACATTTTAATGAAACAAATACTGGACATTATAACATTATATTTTATGGCTTTTAGGAAAAAAGAAGCAGTTGCAGGACTAGGAAGTGGGTCCTCTACGAATAAAAAGGCATTCTGTTGGATGGCTTCTTAAAATGTCTCCTCCAGAATCATCAGACTCTTTATCAAGGTTTTTGGTCTTAGACATATCTCTGGTTTTATCAACTGACATAGTTTCTTGTTGTGTTTTGAATGCATACAGTTTTAGTCCTACCATAAGTGTGTCACAAATTTTTACCATCTTACGTGTATTAACAAAGTCATCTCTGTAGTCATTCTTATCATGATGTCATGGGTATCTTGAGTTCAGAACCACTTCAGCTACTTCACAATAGTGATGTGTAAAATAATGAGAGCCTCACTATCAATGGTAAATTTTTCTTCAGTGTCCGTTTTTTCAGCTTACCAATGGATTCTGAAGCTTACTTTTCCCTATATGATAAGGTCAGATATCATATTTTATCACTTGACATTTGGAATTCTCAAGGCCACTGCCCTATTTATCATCATCACACTGAACATAGGCTTCTGTTCATTGCTGCCAGCATTCTATTCAGGAAAGTGTGTAGGCATTTATTGTTTATTGATCTAAAGATAACCTTGTCACACAGATAAGTTAATCAAGTCACATTTGGGGGAAAGTGCACAGCATAAATATTAACATTGATGAGAATTTCAGCTTCAGGATGAGCAAAGCAATTGTCAAAGAATAACAAAATACTGTACTCGTCATCCAGCCCAGCTTGTCTCCAATGAGTACAATCCACTAATACAAAAATGTTTATGAAACAGATCAGAATAGGTTTCCCTGGTCATCAGTGCCCTTTTGTTAGTATAATAATGACATTGTGAGAAATGCACAACTTTAAAAGAGAGACGACACAAGATTTGGCCTAGCACACAAGTTTACACGTATGTGTGCCTGTTTCATTAGTACATCCCAGGACAGTCATTCAGCCCTTAGTGTCCTTTACTCCTAAGAGTCTGTAGCTCCATGATAGCCAATGTCTTTATAGGACAACAATGTCAAGACAGCGATTTTTCTTCATCATATGGACTTGCTCCTTTTTTCTCTTCCTGAATATTTAGTAATCCTGAAGCTGTTTTTTTCAGATGAAACTTGATTACCAGCTTCCACTGGCTTGTGCAATTAGAGATTTCTCCATTTCTGCTTGCTAGGTGGGGTCTGTGTAAGGTACAGGCCTCTGCAGGTAAGAAGTGTTGCAGCTCTTGATGGTGGGCTATGCCCTTAGTGTTGCAACAGACTTCATCAGTTCATCATCAATTTCTTCTTTCTGGGTTCTTGTCTCATGAACACAAAGAATGAAACCCACAGACTAGGATGAGTGATTTTAAGAGTAGAATTTATTTGAAGAAATAGGAAAAGAACTCTCGCAGTGCAAGAGGGAACCTGAATGTAGGTTTTCTCTGTCTGAGTGTGCTAGTATAAGTGTTTATGTAGCACTTGAGTCACTGCTATTGGTCCAAACTTATGCTAAATAGGATCTGTAAAAAGTACCAAGTACCAATGCTATTGGTTCAGACTTATCCTGATAAGAGTTTAGAAAATTATTAGTGCAGTTGTTCCAAATTTGTGCTAATCAGGGTTTGGAGGCATACTAACCTTATTGATTAGCCCTGAATACCATCCAGGTTTGTCTTACTTGCATGTTCTCCTTGTTTTTCTTGGAGAAGTCAGAGACAGAGGTAAGTGAATTACCCATACTTAGTGCAGGGGGGTGGGTGGAACTGAAGTTGCAGGGCTGCTGGATGTGGATGTCTGCACTGTGCTGGGCCAGGCTGTGGTAGAATTGTCATTGTACCTGTAGTAAAATTGTTCAGTGTTCCTTGGCTCGCCTTCAGGGGCATTGATCCAACCCACTTCAAGCCTGTGCACCTCAGGACTCCAGTGCCTGCATGGTGGGTTCCACAGGGGAAAATGGGCAAGAAAAAAAAGACAGAAGATATGTCAGGCAAAGAAAACTGCACAAAAATGTATTCCCTCATTAGGGAGTGAAAACTAATTATTTCATGAAAATGTATCATTATATACTTTGCCCCAGTGGCAATACACCATGGAAGCATTCTAGAAAGCCAATAGAAATTCAGATATCTACTTTAAGAATTCAATTATAGTTTCTTAACAAAATTTCAATAAAATTAAGTTTCATTTTACTTTGATTTTGATTAATTTTCTTTCTTATTTTGAAGATATTCTAAGTAAATGAAAACTATGTTTAATATTTGCATAAATAGTTTAAGGTATTTCTAGGCAATTTACATTTTTAATTTTAATTGAATAAGGAAAGAAATAGCTAAGGAGTTGATAAAATAATTGGAAGCCTTTACTTGAAGTCATATTCAAGTATAGATATGATAGCACAGTTCATTTGGTACAAACATAGCCTGCAGTAGTGGTTGTGTTACAAGGTCTGATTTAGATTGATAGCTCAAAGAATCTCAGACAGTTCAACATTTACTTTAGAAATATCAAAAGCAATTAGGTCAAGAGTTCAGGATTTCAATGAAGCATAGTCTATTTGAACCTTTTACACATGCATGAAAAGCAACAACAATCAATAGATATATATTTTATTAAACTCTGGAAGTTCCTGATGGATCTTTTTTAGAAATAATCTGAAAAGAAGTAGAAATAAATAAATTTATAATTAAAACAACACATTTCGGGTTATACTCACTTTATATTTATTCTCTTTTCTATGAAGAACTGATTCTAGTGTGTAGGATAGCATTAAATATGTAAAGACATTTTTGTACTAGTCAAAATGACTAAATAGCAGTATTCTTATCAACATCCTTCTCAGAGCTACCTAAAAATCTATGCCTTGAGGGACTGTAAAATCAGGAAAACTGTTTTCTTAGGCACCATCTTCAAAATAAAGGACAGATAACAGAGGTCCAAGATATGATCATTCAGAACACTATGACCGAAACATGCAGAAGTTCAGACTCCAAGTTGGCTTACAAACTGCAAGGAAGGAAGGAGAAATAAAGGAAAAAGGGAGAAATGCTTGAAAAAGAGTCTGTGTTTCCAGAGCCCCTGTAAGCTAAATTCTATCGAATTGAAAAGAAATATTCTGTTCCATCTCACCTTCTAGTTGGTTAATTTTCAGCTACTACTTAGAAGTGGAATTCATTTAAATGAATATCTGCATACCCTCAAGGTGATACAGTCTTATTTAATTCATTTTGCATGGAGACTCACTAGGCTTCAGTAAAAATGAGCAGGTAGTACTCCACAATATCATATTAGTTTAACAGAAAAGTATGTGCGAATAGAATTAAGTAAAGCACAATACTGAATGATCCTATTAGTATTCAAATAGTATTTGAGACAGAGGTAAAGTATGAAATTCAAGATGCTTCTTTCACCAGAAGAGTGGACTAGGATTTCTTGGTGCAGATATCATGTCCTTACCCTTGAAAGCTGTGGTGATTGCTATATAGAACCATACCCACTGTTTTTTTTTTAATTACTAAAAATAATTACATCACTTTTTATAAAATAAAAGAAGTCATAAAAGAAACACATGGAATGGATGGGAGTACTCAAGATAATTTGGGTGGTAGCAGTATTTACTCTGCAACTGTCAGTTCTAATCTGGAGCAAATAACAGAGCAAGCAATGTAGTCTGCTAGATACTGCTAGATACTAGATGGATATGCAAGATATTCATTGGGGTGTAGAGTAATTTGCAGAAAATGAATGGGATACAACACATTAGAGTTATATCACAAACATTATTATTTAAGATTGAGAAATGCAGATAGACCTTAGACAATTTAGGAGATGTGTTTTTGAGAAGTTGCACTGAGCAAAGCATGAAGAAAGACTTCATGGGATCCTGTCTCTTAAGCAAATGCTGGAAAGGGCAAAAACATGTAAGAAACAATTGAGTCTTAACTACTAAGGAGTTATGATGCCTACATTTTTGATGAAAGTCTAGCAAACTTTCTGTGGCTAGTGGAGAGCAATTGCTGGATTAGGTTTGAGAGACTATCCAGCAAGCACTAATAGAACTCATCTAAAAATTAGGCCAACTAGAGGTCAAAGAACATGGACATCTTCCTATAGAAACCCTGTAAGAAGAACAGATAATCATAAAATTAAGACTAAATAGTCCTATCAAATAAAGATGATAACACCAGAAAGAAAAGGGCAAATGAAATGGCTCTGCATGTTCTAGGATAAATTCCTTATGTTCAAATGATATCTCATACATGACATGATTACCCTCATACTGATCCTACAAGTTGGTATCCAGATGCTGAAGGAGAGTCTGGTTCTTCACACTAGAGTGCTTGGCTGAAAATATATGCTTCCATATGAAGCAGCACGTGAATGATAATATATTCAGATATTTTTATAAAACCACACATCAAAAGAGGAAATTATCCAGGGAATGAACCAGGGAGTAGAAAAGAAGAGGTTTGGATCAATTAAGAATATAATATCAGGTTTTCTACAAAGTCTACTTAGTAGAGACTAAAAGAAATAATGGTAGTTGTAGGTTATTTTCTGCTTTTTCACTTATAAAGCTAAAACTGTATATTTATATTTGGTGTAGAACTATATGAATAATAATAAAATGCAATATTATAAATATTTAAAACTCACCATGATCATCTCTAAGTCCCATTTCAGATATTCTGATTAATTGTTGTGGGATGGAGTCTGACAGGTTATACTTGAGGTAATTCTAATATGCAGTCATCAAAATGAACCTGAATTATAGCCTGTTCAATACAAAATGTTGCTATTGCATTTTAAATATGTGGAATCTGAAACAGAATGAGCTAGTTAGCCAACATCTCTTGTTATGGTAAGCATCAGAATTATGATTTGAACACAAGTCAGCTAGCTCTAGAGTCTGTTACCTTGATCACTGTACTCTGCATTTAGAATTGCTTAGAATTGCTGAAAACTATTTGTACTTATGACAACATTCCTATCTAAAGGTTATGACACAGGCAATTTTAAGCATTTGGTAATTGTGTGAAGTCATCTCTCCATCACTATGACAAAATAACTGAAATAATTAACTTATGAGGATAAAAGTTTCATTATTTTGATTCACAGTTTTGGAGATTTCAGTCCAGTCCATGATTCATTTGCCTATTGCGTTTGGGAGGCACTACATCAAGGTAGAACACATAGTAGAAGAGATCTCTCAACTCGTATTGGGTTTGGTTTACCTAATATCTTCCTCAAGGGTGCATTCCTCATAGTATAACTTCCTTTCAGAAGGCCTCACCTCCCAATGGTTACATGAGCTGAGGACCAAGTCTTCAAACCATGGGCTCTTGGAGAACACTGAAGATACAAACTACAGCAGTGAAATGTCCCTGATTGATAGACATTGTCAGTTCCCTTTCTGGGAAGGATAAGAATAGGCAGCGAAAATTGGAATCTTTCAAACTGTAGCATTAGCAATGCAGTCTATGGAAGCCTGATGAAGCCTGGTGATACAGAAGTTTTCTTATTCTCACCAACAAGAATATTTTAAAGTTCAAGGTACTGCCTAACTTATAGATTATTGAACGTATAGCACAGGTTCTGCATAGATTTTTTTTTCTCAGGAAAATGACCAGAGGTTTTGTAATTACAAAGGTAGAAAAAACTTTGGGAAGTACACAATGCATCTGGATACCATTTTAACATTCCCAAGGTTTTAATAGGGAAGTAAAAAAGACAAACAAATGATTAATTCATCACACCTTCATAATCTAGATTATTTAAAGTAAATTAGGTATTAGAGATAATAACTTCAATTTATTTTGAGAATTAGACAATGATGATTTAGATATGGGATATAACCAAAAACTTTATGATTTTTAGCTTGTAACGTGATGACTGCACATGATTCAGCATAGTTGTTAAGGTCAGCAGAAAAATTGTACTGACGTGCTTATTTATAAATTATGATTCATATGGAACCTCCGGGCATTTAACAATGGCAGATTGCCTCCCAAATTATTATTGAGGAGGCCAACAATTGTTAGTTTTATTTTTTACTAATGAAAAGCATCATTAACTCTTGTGAGTTAAAGTTTAATATAAAAATTAATTAAACCAAACCTACAGTTTAGTATTTTGTGTTAAGTTTAAAAATCTTGTATATGTGTTACTTAAGCATTTGGGATTTATTTTTAAAATTTTGGCATTTTAGCAGTCATATTGATTAATCACATAATTCCATTTTAATAAGTATAATTGAGAAATTAATATAAATTGGCTAATTTCATATTCAGTATTTTAACATTTAAGAGAACATAAGATTTAGATTACCATGTTAAATTTATATGAGTTATTTAAGTATTCAAGGTTTTATTTATTAATTAGACAATTGTAATACTAAAAATAAACTGAATATATTAAATTTATGAATGCAGTTTAAAATCCTGATGGTGTTTAATTAACTAAGTTTGCAAATGGTACCAAACATTATTCCAAAGCCCTTTAAAATTACTGGTAAAAATTTACTAGATTTGGAAGTCTAATATTTGTATGTAGTGCTTAAAAGCTCAAGAAAGAACTAGTTTTGGGATTTGTAACTTCAATAAATCAAATATTAATTTTTAAAGCCAAAGTCAATGAAATAATCTTTCAAAAATTAAAAACGTTTTTTGGGAACATAATATCACACTAATAGTTAATTTTGCAGTGCTTTTGCTAACATACAACAAGGTAGTTTTGCTTCACAGCTAGTGATTTTTTTTTTCGTGGTACTGGGGATTGAATCCAGGGTTACTTCACTACTGAGCTATCTCACCAGCCCTTTTTATTGTTTCTTCTAAGACAAGGTCTCACTAAGTTGCTGAAGGTTTAGATAAATTACTGAGATGGGCCTTAAACTTGTGGTATTCCTGTCTCAGCCTCCCAAGACCCTGGAAATACAGGTGTATGCAACCATGCCTGGCTCTACCTAGATTTTGTTTTACCTGTTTGGTTCCCAGCATGTGGTCTTTTATTAACAAAAATTAATTTTTGTTAATGCAAAATTCCATATGCTACACATTATAATGTTGTCAGTGATATCAATACTGATATCATTCTTTTAATCCATTCTTCCTGGAAGATCTGATTGCTTCTGTATTAGTTGTTCCCCACTTCAAATTGAATGAATTTAATGAAACTAGAACTTTCCCCATATCAGTAAGGATTCTCCAGAGAAATATTCTAAATCTGAAAAAGGAAGAAAGAAGAAAGAAAGAAAGAAAGAAAGAGAGAGAGAGAGAGAGAGAGAAAGGAAAGAAGGTAGGTAGGTGGGGGTAGGAGCCAATAGAGATTAGTCATGAAAGCCTGGTTTACATGGCTATGAAAGCTTAGTCCCATGATCTTTTTCACCTGTAAACTGGAAGCCCAGAAAAGTTCTACTCCAAACCCCAAGTCCTCAGAACAAAGAGTGTCAATGAATTAAGTCCAGTTCTGAAACCAATGAATGTAAAGTTCTTAGAACCAGAAACACTGAAATATTAAGGCAGGAGAAGGTGGATTTCTCTGCTCAAGAAGAGAGAGCAAAAAAATTCAGCTTTCCTCATACTTTCTGGTCTTTTCAGTGATTTACCCTGTGGGAACTGAGGTCTTATGATCCTGTTTCACTTCTTATTTTGTTGCTTTGAAAAACAAAATTTAGGGCTGTAATGGTGGCTCAGAGGTTATGGCTCTTGCCTGGAATGCACAAGGGCAAAGGTTTGGATCACAGCAACACATACACAACAAAGTGTGAGAACAATTAAAGCCACTTGAAAAACTGACTAAAAATGTTTCACTCTTTCTCTCTTTTTCACTGTCTGAATCTCTAAAATAAAAAAAAAAAATCCATGTCTCCTAACCCAATGGCTGTATGTTCTATATGAGTTTATGGCATATGTACACATATACATTTGTGGATATATATATATATGCATATTCACATGAGTGTGTTTACATATACTACCTAAATAATAATATCACATATAAAATTTTGCTTTATAATTTACCAATTGCTATTTGATGTACTTATTACCTTAATACCCCTATGTTGTTCATATTTTCAGCCTCAATTTTTTATACAATGCACCAAAAACAGTATAGGATTTCATGTTATGAATGGATAAATATGTGTTTTCATAAGCTTAAGAGTTCCTGTCTCTTGACAGAGTATAAAGACTCCTTCCACAAATTGAAATGTGATAATTCCATATCATCTAGGTCAAAATGTTTTTGATGCAAATCCCATTTCTTCCAAGATTTTGAAAAATTATATCTTGATTATTGATGACAAAACCTTCATTTTCTTCAGATTGCATAAGAATGTGGCACATTTTTTTAACCTCATGAAAAGTAAGAAATTCTTACATTTTATTTAAGAACATGCCAAAAATCTCATTGTCTATGCTCTTCATTGAGCCTTTAACAAATCCAGAAGTCTTCCAAAACTCTGAAAGGGAATTTAGTGGTTATTATGGTTTAGATATGAGGTGTTCCCCAAAAGCACATGTGTGAGATGATGCAAGATAGTTTAGAGGTGAACAGGGCTCAGTGGCACACACCTATAATCCCAGAGACTCAGGAGGCTGAGCTAGACAGGAGGATCTCAAGTTCAAGGCTAGCCTCAGCAAATAAGCAAGGTCCTAAGCAACTTAGTGAGACTCTTGTCACAGATTGGGTAAGTGGCTTAGTGGTCAAGCACCCCTAGGTTCAATTACTGGGACTAAAATTTTTTTTAAAGTTTGAGGTGAAAGAATTGGGTTATTAGAGCCTAAAGCCAATCAGTGCATTAATTCACTTGAATGGATTAACTGACTGATAACTGTAGTCAGGTAGGGTAGTTAGAAGAGGTACGTCACTGGAATTTGCCATTATTTTGTCCCTGATATGTAGATCTCCCTCTCTCTCTCTCTCTCTCTGCTACTTGGTGACAATAACCTGAGCTACTTTCCTTTTTTACAATGATGGTCTGCCTCATTTTTTGCCCAGAGCAATAGAATTGGCCATCTATAAACTGAGACCTGTGAAACCAAGAGCACCAAATAAACTCTAACTTTTCTTTCTTGCAAATTGTTCTTATCAGGTCTTTTGTTCACAGTGACCAAAAGCAGACTAAAACATTTGTCACACTTTGTTATCTCTTGTACAGTTTTTTTTTGGGGGGGGTACTGGGAATTGAACCCAGGTGTGTTGAGCTACATCCCAAGCCCTTTTTTTAATTTTTGTTTTGAGACAGGGTCTCACTAAGTTGTTTAGGTCATGTCTGAATTGCTGAGACTGACTTCAAAATTGCCATCCTCTTTTATCAGCCTCCTAAGCCATTTGGATGACAGGTATATGCCACCATAGTAGCCTCTTGTGCAAAGTTGAATAGGTATGAGGTGATATCTCATTATTTCTTTTATTTGCTTTTCCCTGATGATTAGTGATATTGAGCACCTTTTTGTGTATCTCTTGGCCATTTTTACGTTTTCTTTGGAAAAAATATCTGTTTTTCCACCATTTTCAAATTGGGTTGTTTGATTTTGTCATTATTGAATTGTTAGTTATTTACATATTTGGATATTAATTCCTCTTCAGATTTATGGTTAGCAAATATTTTCTCCCAATTCATCATCTGCCTTTCAATTTTATTGATTGTTAGCCATGTTGTACAGCAGGTTTTTTGTTTGAGGTAGTCCAATTTGTTATTTTTTATTTTTTCAACTTAACTTTAGGTGAAATATAGCAGAAAATCATTTCCAAAGTCAACATCAAGGAACTTTTTCCCTCAGCTCTCTATTTAGGTGTAGTATGGCTTTCACATGCTGCATTGAAGATTTAACTCTATTTTTATTTGTTTTTGTATGTGGTGTAAGCTATGGGTCCAATTTCATTCTTTTTCATGTGGATATGAAGTTTTCCTTGTACTATTTTTTAAAGAAACTATTTGTCATGCTTTCTTGATGCCTTCATTAAAAATTATTGACTGTGTCTTTGGTTTATTTCTGGACTCTGTATTTGATCCTGTTTCACTCTATTTTCTCCTGCTACAAGGTAATACTACAGATATGGTAGTTCATGATGAACAGAAGGTTATTTTGCTCATGATTATGGATCCAGGGGAGTCCAAGAGCATGGCAATGGCATCTGCAAAGAGTCTTAAAGCTGCATCATCCCATAGAGAAAACAGAAGAAGAAGCAAGTGTGCAAGACAGAGAGGGGAAGGGGCATGAACTTATCTCCTTTTCAGAAACTCATTTCCACAATAACTAATCCATTCATATGAAATTAGTATTAATTTATTCATGAGAGGGAAGACCTCATAACCTAATTATGCCTTATTAAGCCACATCTTTCAACACTGCTACATTAAATATTAAGTTTACAACCTTAAAGTTTGGAGGACACATTCAAACCACAGAATTATGTCCCTTGCCCCCCAAATTATGTCATTCTTAAATGTAAAATACACTCATTCTATTAAAATTGACCCAATTTATTCCTGCAAATTCAAAGGTCCAAAATCTCTTCTAAATTGTACCTGGGTAAGACGCTAGGCACGATTTATCCTAAGGCAAGTTCTGAAGTTGTGAGCATATGAAATTCAACAAGTTATCTGTTCCAAAGTGCACCATTATAACATTCAAAAGGAAACATATTAAAGTTCCAAAAGAAGAAATAGACAAAATAAATGAGTAAAAAATTTCAAAACCCAACATGACAGATAACATTAAATTTTAAGATGCCAAAAATATCTCCTTAAATCCTTGTTTCACCTTCTGAACACACTGTGGTGGGGGAATAGATCCCCAAGACTTCAGACAGAGCTGCTCTTACAGCTTTGTTTTCCAGCAGCTCTCATGAGTTGAATTCTCATACCTCTAGATATCCCAGACTGGAGATGTATTTTAGAGTCTCTCTGGGCCTGATATTTCAAGTACGGTCCTGCACTCACAGCTCCAATAGACAGTGCTCTGGTGAGGATTCTGCTTAATATCCACCTCCAAACTCACATTGCCTTGGAATTCCCTATTGGAGAATGTCTGAAGTGACTTCATTAACAGAACATGTCTCTGAGTGAATCTCTGCAGTGACTTCACTAACGGAACAAGTTTCTGAAAGGGACCCTAAGTTGTCAGTGCCACACTTTGATAACTAGATGGAGGATTTCCTTAATCCACAGCTCTTAAATTTGCCTGTCAGAAACTCATTTCTATAATACCTAACCCATTCACATGAAATTAGTATTAATTTTTTCATGATGGGGAAGATCTCATGACCTAATTATCTCCTATTAAGCCACTCTTTCAACACTGCTACTTTAAATATTCAGTTTACAACCTTAAACTTTGGAGGAGGTAGTCAAACAACAGAATTGACCATATAAGGATCATATTTGTGTCTTTCAAAATGAATGATTAAAACACAGTTGGGGGGCTGGATTGATTGCTCAGCAGTAGAGCACTTGCTTAGCATGCATGAGGACCTGGGTTTGAACCCTAGCACCATATATACAACTAAGTTTTAGAAAATTAAAAAAAACAGATGAGAAAATAAATAAAATGATTCTCTCTTTCTTACTCCCTCCTCTGTCTCTCTTGTTCACTCCCTCTCTCCCTCTCTTTCTCTTTTTCTATAAAAAGAAAAAAAAATTTGGGCAACCAGAATTACTGTCATAGAATTTGGGGAGCACATACTCAAAGTGATTCTAGGCTGCAATCCTGTGAGTACATCCCTTGATACCATTCTGCTCTCCCAAATTTTGGCCTGTGTTGTAATGGGGAGGTGCAAAGGCCTCTGAATTATCTCCATTGTCTTGATGATCCCTTTTATTAACACAAATTACCTGAGTAATGGGTTGCTTGTCCACACCTTTGGTTTTCTCTTCTGGCCACTTCTTTTCATTCTTTATGTGGCCAGGCTGGTAATTTGAGAACTTTCTTATCTGCTTCTTCTTTCATTATAAATTCCATCTTTAAATCATAATTTCCTCTCATATCTCACTGTATGTGGTTTATTAAAAGTAATCAGAAAGTAGATTAAATTCTTTATAACTGACTATTTCTTCCACCAGATATTCTAATTTGTTGCTTTTAAGTTCTGCATTCCATTTAGCCTCAGATATCATTTTAGTTACCTTTTGCATTGCTTTGACCAAAATGTCAGATAAGAACGACTTATAGGAGGAAACGTTTATTTAGGGCTCATGGTTTCAAAAGTCTCTGTCCACAGATGGTCAACTCCATTGCCTGGTTCCAGGTAAAGGTGTGCATCAAGGGGGAAAGGACCATGGGAAGGGTGCTGCTCTGCTCCTGACACAGTGAGGATGGGCAGAGGAGATGTTCTTCCAGGACACGCTTCCAGCAAGCCACTTTCTCTAGTCAGGATCACATACCTACAGTTACCATCTGTTTTAGTCAGCCATCATGTTGCTGTGACCGAAATATATGACAAAAACATTTTAGAGGTGAAAAATTTTATTTAGAGCTCACAGTTTCAGAGGTTTGAGTCAATAGACTGCTGATCTGTTGCTCTTGCTCAAGGTAAAGCAGCTCTTTATGGTAGAAGGGACCCCATGCAGAGGCAAGCTTCTTAGTTCATGGTGGGGTCAGGAATCAGAGAGAGAAAAATGGTACACCAGGGTAGAAGTAGAAAAAATAAAGTCATGCCTCCACATGGATCTGCCTACGGTTACCACCCAGTTAATCCTTACCAGTGATTTATCTACTGATTTGGTACAGCTTTCATAATTTAATGCTCTCTCCTCTGGACATCCTCACAGTGTCTCAATATGAGCTTTCAGGGAACATGTCTTATCTATAGTGTAATACCACCCAGTCAGTCCATTCAAACTAGAATGAACTAATTAGATTACAGCTCTCCTAATCCAGTGATTTCATTTCCCAACATTTCTCCATTAACTGGAGCTTTGGAGAATAATTTATATACAAACCATAACAGGCATAGATACAATGCAGCCAATTTATTTGCCCCTTGACAGAAAACATGACCTTTACTCCAATTGATAATAAAATATTCCACTTTTCCATCTGAGGCTTTATCAGTATAGTTTTTATTGTCCTACTGGTACAGAAATATGATTACATCTACTCTAAATACTCTCTAAGAAACTCCATAATTTCCCTACAGACTTTCTGTTCTTCTGAGTCCACACGAGAGTATATTTAATGCTCCATTCACAGCACTCTAACCTTCTATGAATTCTTCCAAATTCTATCTATCACTCATGATAACTAACTCAATCCCATAAAAATTTTGATTCATTCATGAAGACAAAGCAATTAGCTTACTCACTTCTTATTAGTCTCTACCTACTATTATTATTGCATTGGGATTTAGGTTTTCAATGTGAACTTTCAAATACATATTTAAACCTAAGGAATTTCACTATTGAATGTGTTGATATTATTCACTTATTTCATCTTGATTACTAAACCTTTGTAATAAAATTTTAAATAAGGAAATGTGATACTTCCAACTTTTTATTGAAATTGCTTTGTCTGTTTTGATTCTTCAATAAGTCCATAAAGATTTTCTACCTTTTGTTATTTTTGTGAAAATGCCATTAAAGTTTTGATAAAATTATGCTGAAGTTATATAATATTATGTTTATTTTAGACATCCTAAGAATGTGATCTTTTTCCTAATCCATGAACAAAAGATATCTTTCTATTAACTTGTGTTTTCTTCAGTTTCTTGTATTAAACTTTTCTTATTTTCAGTGTACAAATCTTTCACCCCCTTGGTTAAATTCATTCCTATGTATTTTATTTTTAATTTTTAATTTTTTAAAAGAGAGAGGAACAGTGAGAGAGAGAGGGAGAGAGACGGAGAAAATAAATTTCATTTAGTTTTCCATGTGGTCTTCATTGCTCCAGCATTTCACTATGTACATGGTGCTGAGGTTTGAACTCGCATCCTCGTTCATGCCAGACAAATACTAAAAGTGCTGAGTCACTGCTCTAGCCCCTGTTTTATTTTTTTTTATACAATCGTAAATTCCTTTTTTGGATAGACTGTTGTTGGTTATGCGATACCCTTCTTAGAATTACAGTCTGAAATCAATAAGTGGGATGCCATTAAATGAATTGTTTCTGTACAGCCAAGGAAATAGTCAAAACAGTTGAGAGACAACTTACAGAATGGGAGAGAATCATGGCCTGTGATCCCTCTGACAGGAGACTAATATCCAAAACTTATATAGAACTTAAAAAACTCAGTAACAAAAACACAAACAATCCAATCAATAAATGGGACAGAGAGCTAAACAGAAATTTCTTAACAGAGGACATTGAGTAATCCAATGAATACATGAGAAAGTTTTCTAAATCACTAGCAATCAGAGAAATGCAAATCAAAACTACCTAAGATTTCATCTCACTCTAGTCAGACTGGCAAAGATGAAGAAGACTAATAATAACAAATGCTTGAGGGGTTGTGGGGAGATAGGTACACTAGTACACTGTTGGTGGAATTGCGGATTGGTCCAGCCACTCTGGAAAGCAGTGTGGAGCCTCCTCAAAAAATTAAGGTTGGATCCACCATACGATCCAGCAATCCCTCCTATGGGTATTTTCCCAGAGGAGTTAGAATCAGCACATTACAGCAATACAGAAACACCATGTTCATAGCAGCTCAATTTACAATAGCTAAATTATGGAACCAACCCAGGTGCCCCCTCACTGGATGAATGGATCAAAAAGCTCTGGTATATATATACACACATACAGTGGAGTTCTACTTAGTTATTAGAAACAATGATATTGCATCTATTGAAGTTAAAAGGGTGGCATTGGAAGAAATCATGCTGATCTAAGCTAGTCAAACACAGAAAGTGAGGGCCCACTCACTTTGAAGGCTGTACCCAAACCCAGGCTGGGGAGTAAAGTAAACAAACTCATGTATTAGATCCATAGAACAAAAATGCAAAATGTTAATATTTTTGAGATACAGTTGAAATATACTTTATAAGATATTTGAACAAGCTATGTTGCATACCTGTACAAAAACATAAATGTTTAATCCTATTGTCAAATATTTTGAAGAATAACAATAGATGATAGGAAGGGAGGAGAAGAGGAAATGTTGGAACTAAGATAAAGCAAGGTATATTCCAAGCAGTTATAAAGGTCACTGTATATACTATAGCCATATATTTAAAAAATGTTCTTCATAGGTGTAAGTATTATGTCACTATATTTGGGTTTTTTAGGAACAATATAGGACCCAGAAGAAAGGCAAGGGATCAGGGAATGGGAGGAGGGAGTTAGAGGGATGTGTGAGGGGGATATTGAACATTTTGTATTGCCAAATTGTGTGCATCTAAGAATATGTGACAACTAATCCCAATATTATGTAAAACTATAATGTACTAATAAAAATAAATTAAAAAACCCAAACTATGATTGCATTCCCATTTTTTTGCTTAGTTATTCAAAATAGTAAAAATATGGGAACAACCTGAACACCCATCAATGGAAGAATGGCTAAGAAGTTTGGGTATGTGATACCACTATATGTATATACATAGGATGAAATATTATTTAATCTTTAAAAGGAAGATCTTGCCATTTGAGACATTATGACTGAATCTATAGGACATGGTACTAAGTGAAATAAACTGAACATAGGAAAGAAATACTGCATAATGTCACTTTCATGTGAAATTTAAAAGAAGTCATAAACATTGAAACAGAATAGAGCAGTATTTACCATAAGTGGGCAAAAGAGAAACAGGAAGACATTTGTCAAAGGTTATAAACTTGAAGTTACACAGGAAAGGGTCTAATGTATAGTATCATACCTATAATTGATTATACAATGGAAATTTTCTATTAAACTAGACTTTTTGTGCTCTAATCACACGCACACATTGCACACACACACACACACACAAGCATAATTATATGTGAACACCAAAATGTTAATTTTCTTGATTCTAGTAATCATTTCACTATGTGTATATATATGAAAATATGCACATGCAAAATAAGTAAAAAATGCAATTATATTTTAAAATAGTGACAAGTTTTTATCAATGATTTCTATTGAGGACTATGAAAAGCATGAGAACAATTCACAAAATCCTAATTTGTTATTCAAGTTTAATTTTAATTCAACTTCTTATGTAGTTTTCTGACAGAAAATGTTAGATTATGTTGTTTATTAAACTTATTACAGTCTTTCTTATGTATTAATTTGCTAACTTTTAATTGTCATATCAGTCTCTCTGATTTATACTGTATATGACTTACTATCATACTTCAGAGCTCATTTGGCTGAAACTACTTTGGACAGTGACGATTTGACCATTATTTCAAGTTGGAGGAAATATCTGTCTTCCAAATACATTAATATTACTTTGTTACAAAAGCTGCTTCCATTCAAACTGTTTCAGAAATAATTAAGGTTAAATAAATATTGTTACTCAGAATGAACATTCAATAGTATGGTTATACACACTAGTATTATTGCCATTATTATATAAACTTAAGGCATTTATAATCATATTGGTTTATATCTTTCTTTACGTCTGATTGGTATATACAACTATTTAACAATTTCTGTAAAATCAAATGATTATTCTGGTATATACTATCATTACATGTAAATATTTGACTATGTTTTCAATACAACTTATCATGCGTTCTTACATACAAATATAATACATATAGATTTGTTTATAAATATTTACACAAAGAGTATCACTGAAAGTAAGGACATATGAAAACAATATAAGTGTTAGGGATTTCAGTGTTAAAGAATTACATGGCATTTTATGATCATCAGTAAAAGAAAGTGTAAAATCTAAAATTATTTAAATTGCTTCTCATTGAATGTTAACCTCTGAAAATCTAAATTAGTCAAGTGAATAAGAGTTCTTAAAGCTTGAGTTACCTGACAATATTGTAAAAGTCTATATGATTATAAATCATGTATCTAAGAATCACTGTATAATTATTTTAATAAAAATAGAGCTTTATTTATTTATTTATTTTAAACTTTTATTCAATAAACATGGTCTTACTGCTGTGCCCAGTTTATGAATCCCTCAAAGACCAACAGGGAGCAGTCTCCGATGCAAAAGCAAGAGGGTCTTTATTGCAAGCTCAAGCTTGGTCTCACAGCATTCATTGACACAACAGGTACTGGCTGAGCACCCCGAGTCTTGATTCAGCAGGATTTTTTTAAGCCTCAAAGTAGAGCAGGAAATTTGAACAAAGCAAAGTACACAATTGGCTGATTTTTCAACATACATGGTTTGGCTTGTTTCCATTGGCTTAGGGTACCCAGGTCTTAACATATTGACATAGATGGTTTGGAATGTTAGGCCTTGGCTTGTCAACTCCTGATCAGTTGTTTGCAAAGGCCAGTCCTACTCTTGACTCATGTGGTAAGCTAATTATTCTAGTGGCCTAACTGGAATCGGTTATCTGAGCTCCAGGAAATAGAAATCTAGGCCTGAAATCTTTCTTGCCCTAAACACAGCCTGTCATGGCCATGGTTCAGCTCCCTTTTCATTACAACTAGGAGGGATTCAATGTCAAACAATAAAGAACAAAAGTCTAATGACAGAACAAGCCAATACTGGTGCCGGACAATAGTTCCCCAATTTGGGTTCCCCATGGTTCCATGTTTCACTTTACTTAAGACACAAGTTAATTGGACTTTTCCTGGAAGTCAGAGGATCCATCATTTTCTCTAATAGCTGAGTAGTACTCCATTGTATAAATGTACCACAGCTTTTTAATCCATTCATCAAGTGAGGGGCATCTGAGTTGGTTCCATAATTTAGCAATAGTAAATTGAGCTGCTGTAAACATTGATGAAGCCGTATCTCTATAGTAAGCCAATCCTAGCTCTTTTGAGAAGATACCAAGGAATGGATAGCTGGGTCAAAAAGCGGTTCCACCCTAATTTTTTTTCCCCACATTTATTAGAAGTATACTGCGATACAGGATACAGATGAGGACCACCCTAATTTTTTGAGGAGTCTCCACATTGCTTTCCAGAGTGGCTGTACCAGTTTGCATTTAACCAGCAGTGTAACAGTGTTCCTCTTATCCCACAGCCCCTCCAGCACCTGTCATTGTTTGTACTCTTCATTTGTGCCACTCTGACTGGAGTGAGGTGAAATCTCAGTGAAGTTTTGATTTGCATTTCTCTTCTTGCTAGTGATGCAGAGCATTTTCTCATATGTTTATGAGCTTTTTGGACTTTCTCCATTGAGAAGCTTATTTTTAGTTCCATAGCCCATTTATTAATTGGGTTATTTATGTTTTTGGTATTTAATTTTTTGAGTTCTTTGTATATTCTGGATATTAGCCCTCTGTCCAAGATGTAGCAGGCAAAAATTTTCTCCCATTCTGTAGGTTCTCTCCTGAGACTCTTGACTAAATCCTTAGCTGTGCAAAAGCTTTTTAGTTTAATTGCATTCCATGCATTTATTCTTGATTTTACTGCTTGTGCATAGAAGTCCTGTTAAGGAAGGCTGTGCTGACCCCTATGTCATGTAATGTCGATCTTACTTCTTTTTCAAGCAATTGTAGAGTTGCTGGTTTAATATCCAGATCCTTGAACCATTTTGATTTAATTTTTGTGCAGAGTGAAAGGCAAGGATCCAATTTAAGTTGTCTACGTATGGCTGTCCAATTGGTCCAACACCGTTTGTTGAACAGGCTATCATTCTTCAACACTATGCTTTTTCCCCCTTTATCAAATATCAAATAGTTAAAGGTATGAGGATTCGTCTCAAAGTCCTCTATTCTATTCCTTTGTTCTTCCATTCTGTTTTTTTACCAATACCACACTGTTTTTGTTACTAAATCCTTGTAACATAATTTCAGGTCAGGAATTAAGATGCCACCTACCTCCTCCTTCTTGCTGAATAATGTTTTGGCTATTCTGTGTCTTCTGTTATTCCATACAAATTTGAGTATTGCTTTCTCTATATCCGTGAAGAATGACATTGATATCTTGATAGGGATTGCAGTGAATCTGTATAGGGCTTTGGGTAAAATGGCCATTTTGATGATATTGACTCTACCTAACCATGAATATGGAATATTTTTCCATCTACTCAGATCTTCTATAATTTCTTTTTTTAAAGTTCAATAATTTTTGTTGTATAGGTTCTTGACATCCTTTCTGAGATTTATGCCCAAGTATTTTATTTTTTTGAAGAAGATGGTGTAAGGGACAGATTTCCTAATATCTTCTTCAGTGTCCTTATCGCTGGAGTATAGGAAAGCTAATGATTTATTGGTGTTATTCTTATAACCAGCAACTTTACTGAAGTTGTTTATGAACTCCAGAAGTCTTCTGTTCAAGCTTATAGGGTCTTCTAGGTAGAGGATCATGTCATCTGTGCAAATAGAGACAACTTGACTTCTTTTTTCCTATTCAAATTCCTTTATTTCCTTCTCTTGTCTGATAGCTCTGGCAAGAGTTTCAAGGACTACATTGAAGAAGAGTGGTGAAAGTGGACAGTCTTGCTTTGTTCCTGAAAAAAATGGAAATGACTTCAGTCTTTCACCATTGAGCATAATCTTTGCTATGGGTCTGTCATAAACGGATCTTACATAGTTAAAATATCTTCCCTTGATCCCTATCCTCTGCAGGGTTTTGAGCATAAAAGGATGTTGAATTTTATCAAAGGCCTTTTCTGCATCAATTGAGGTGATTATATGATTTTTATTTTTAATTCTATGTAAGTGATAAATTACATTTATTAATTTGTGAGTTTTGAACCAGCCCTGTTTTCCAGGAATGAAGCCCACTTGATCATGATGTATGATCTTTTTAATGCATTTTTGGATCCAATTACCTAGAATTTTATTAAGGATTTTTGCATCTATGTTCATCAGGGAAATTGGTCTATAGTTTTCTTTTCTTGATTAGTCTTTGTTGGATTTTGGTATGAGAGTTATATTTGCTTCATAAAAAGTGTTTGGTAGTGCTTCAAACCCTTTCAATTTTATCAAAAAGCTTATAGAGGATCAGTGTTAACTTTTCTGTAAACATTTGGTAGAATTCTGCCATGAATCCATCCGGTCCAGGACTTTTCTTTTTGGGAAGGCCTTTGATTGCTATTTCGATTTCGGAACCTGAGATAGGTTGGTTTAGATTTTCAATGTGTTCCGGTGTTAATCTGGAGGTGTCATATGTGGCTAAGTATCTGTTCATATCTTCCAGATTATCAAACTTGGAAGAGTATAAATTTTTAAAATAAGATCTGATAATCTCCTGGATTTTGGTTGAGTCTGTGGTGACATCTCCATTTTTGTCTTTGATTTTATTGATTTGCCTCATTTCAGTCTTCTTTTTGGTGAGGTTAGCAAGGGGTCTGTCGATCTTCTTTATTTTTTCAAAGAACCAACTCTTTGTTTTATTGATACTTTTGTATTTTTTTTTGTTCTCAACTTCATTGATTTCATCTCTGATTTTAGTTATTTCCTGTCTTCTGTTAGCTTTTGGATTGGATTCTTCCTCTTTTTGCAGGAGCTTGAATTGGAGCATAAGACTATTTATTTGTACTCTTTTCAGATTTTTGATGTGTGCACTCAGCACTATAAATTTACCTCTTAAGTATGCTTTCATACTATCCCAAGGATTTAGATATGTTGTTTCATCATTCGCATTCATTTCCAAGAATTTCTTGATTTCTGATCTCATTTGGTCTTTTATCCATTCTTCGTTTAAAAGGGTATTATTCAATTTCCAAGTATTAGAGTAGCTTCTGTTTTTGAGGGGTTTTTTGTTTGTTTGTTTGTTAGTTTTTTTTGTTGTTGTTGTTGTTGTTGATTGCTAAGACCATGACATTGTGTTCTGACAGGATACATGGGACTATATCCATTTTCTTGAATTTGTTAAGGTTAGCTCTGTGGAATAGGATGTAGTCTATTTTTTAGAAGGATCTGTGAACTGCTGAGAAGAAAGTAAATTCAGTATGTTTAGGATGGAATAGAATGTAGATGTCTGTTAAGACCAATTAATTAATAGAGATGTTCAGTTTGGAGATATCTTCGTTGATTTTTTGTTTTGATGATCTGTCCAATGTTGATAATGGTGTATTAAAGTCCCCCAGTATTATTGTGTTGAGAACAATGAGGTATTTAATGTCCTTAAGTGTTTTTTCCATGTATTTGGGAGAATTGTGATGGGGGCATAAATGTTAATTATTGTTAAGTCTTTTTGGTGAATTGTGCTGTTTAGTATGATGTAGTGTCCATCTTTGTCCTTTCTAAGTAGTTTTGGATCAAAGTTAACTTTATCAGATAAAAATAGAGCTTTAAAAGAGAAACATATATAATTTGACCACTGTATTTTGACTGCTTCTTATTATTTTATTTGTATATACTATATTTTCAAAGACATAAATATTTTGATGACAAAATATTGGAGTATCTTACATAAATAAGAAGTTCATTGTATAGGCAAATACTGAAATTATACATGTAAAATAACCTTGTCCAGGTACGATTTTTAAAAGTACAAGTTTTTGTACTTATACATGATGTTTCTAAGGATAACAAATACATGACTTATATAATAAAATTGGAATATGTTCAACCTACTCTGACAAAAGATTTAAAAAACTTAGTATTCTCATGCTGGAACAGCATTCTTCATGTTTCTTTTAAAATTATGTTTTCTTTGTCTGCTATTTTCTGCCATATCTCAAACTGTTGTGGCAGGTAAATACATCATTTTTCCTATTATCCTTTGTCTCTAAAGTTAAAATTAAAAAAAGATATAAATATAAATTTTGTAAATAACACCCACATCAAAATACATATTACATAAGTACATGGGGTTTAAAAATATATATGGCTATTTGTTATATGTATACATATATAAACAAATAACTGTTTAACTGCCACCCAGGTTAAGAAAGAAAAGTTTTTTTTTTCATGGCAGATATTTCCTTCAAAGGGATTCATAACATGCAGCTTACTTGGTGCTTCCATAGTGAACACTGTTGACAACTGCTGGATAAAAACAGTGGCATCGTGGAAGCTGCCTCTGTTATTTATTCAGGAAGCTGGTATTTTGACTATTGTATGAATTTCCAAATTTGAAACAGCCAGAAAATAAATCTTAATCCTTTTATGACTCTGAAAAGTTTCCACTAATACCTGTGAGTGTTAGAGTTAAACATTCCTGTATACATAGAGGATTTGTCTTGCAAGTCAAATTGTACTTGTAATGTAATAAAAGTCACTATAAGTAGACTATCTCTCCATTTCAAGTTTAAATCTTGACAAAGAATCACACAGTTATGATAAAATTGGGATAATACAAAATAGCACTGAATGTTTACAACACTGAAAACTGAAAACAATTTTGATTATATAGAAAGATTATCATTCTACCATGTCAGAAAGAGCATTCTAAGGAACTGGATTAAGTGTTTTCTTCTAAAATGAATTGCTTTGTAATAATTTATTTTACTTTATGATTTTTGTTTTAAAAAAATAATGTTCATATTTTAAATTAAGCTTTTTTTATACAAATTAATGACTAGTAGAATTTTTTTAGTCTGTAGATTCATATTTTTAAATGGAATACTGTCTGCTTATTCATCTAAACCTCTTATAGAATAAGGAAAACAATAGGTGGATGATAAACAAATGCAAAAGTCCTCCTCTTTTGTGAGTCTTATCGTACTTGCTATGACACATTTCAAAGATATATCAATGGGGGGCTAGAGCGGTTATGGCACTTGCCTGGCATGCACAAGGACAGAGGTTTGTGCCTCAGCACCACATAAACAATGAAGTGTTGTAACAATGAAGATCAAATGAAAAACTAAATAAAAATTGATTCTCTCTTTCTCTCTCCCTCTCTCACTGTCTCTGTCTGTGTAGAAGAAAAAAAAGAAAAAAAAGATATATCAATGGGGTGGGAGCAGTGGCTCAGTAATTATGGTGCTTGCCTGGTTTGCACAAGGGCATGAGTTCAAATCACAACACTATGTGAATAATGAAGGATTGGAGCAATGAAAGCCACGTGAAAAACTAAATAACATTGATTCTCTATTTTCTCTCTCACTGTCTTTCTCTCTTGAACAACAACGAAAAAGTTATATCAATGTTTCTTGCCTATTTCTTTACTTTCATTCCTCAGTATATTTTATGATAATTAAGAAGAAATTTCCAATGCAAAACATATGTGTAAATCTATCAGGTGAAATGCCCAATGTAGTGTATGATTGTATTAGACAGTGTAAATATTATAATGGAGTTGAATTTAGTCACTCATAAATCAGAAGTTTTGCTCTTTGTCAATTTTTTTGGGTTTAGTTATTTAAATATTTTGAGACTCAATTTCTTTATTTAATAAAGGAGGATACTAATCTATTTAGGGAGGTTTCATGATAAAAGAGATAAAAAGCACAACATTGTGTAAAAAGTGAAGTTCATTGGATATATATGTGTATATATAGATCTATATCTGCATCTATATCTATATCTAAACATATTTTCCTCTCTCATCATTCAGTTGTCAATCCAATTGCACCTTTGGATGAAAACTATAGCCTGGAAACATGACTTCTACCATCTGTACAATAATTAAAATTTTTTATTTTGTTTTAATTCTTTTTGTATTAAATGTACAGTTTTATATATCATATCTAGTAAACAACTAAAAATTTAATCTTTACTCCAAGAAAAGTTTCTCTCCTCCACTTAGATTGTTTCAAGAAATTTGCTATAATGAGAAAGAGACATTACAAGTGCTCTTTCTCTGTTTTCTTATTTTGGCCTTCTCCTAAATTCTGGGCTGGGTATGATTTCTTCTTATTTAAGTGGAGAATAAATTATCACTAAGGTGGAAGAAAGTTGTACATGATTAGCAATATAATGAGATTGACACTCATCACATTGGCAGATGTCTAAGAATTATTCTTTCTCTTATGAATTACATGCATATACTTTTCCATGTCATCAATATTAATGTATTCCAAGCAATCCCCACCAATGTGAATTTTATCTGTCTGGTCACAGAGATTTCCTTCATACCTAAAAGTCAAAAAGACCTGATCCATTTTAGGTAACATATTGCTTTCAGTTAGTCCCATTAGAATATTGAACAATCCCAGGACTTTTCTCTTTCACATATATGGCCCAATTTTGGTACCTGGAAAGCATTGATGAATTCTTATCCAAAGGAACGCTGGGGTAGCAAGCCACTCCAAATGCTTTCCTTCTTTCATTGAAAATATAAAATTACATATACACAGCCTTTAATAACTTAGGCATATCAGGAATCAGCCCAAGATCCAGGACCTGTTCACATGGTATATTTTATAACAATATAATTACCAAAATATTCCAAAATGCCTTATGTAATTTTAAATTCATTCATATCAGGGAATATATAATACTCTTGTGTGACTATAAAATTAAATAGCTCCTCTGAATAATCAAAACAGAAATATATTTGAAAAATTTATTTTTATTTTTTAAAATTTAAAAATACCTCTGTATTTAATTAAGCTAGAAAATGTAATACAATTTAATTCCAGTGCAAGTATATAATATAGCTGTACCTATATATAATATTATATACAGCTGTACCTGTATATAATAATATAACTTATTATATACTAGGTATATAATATACCTAGTATATAATAAGTTATACCTGAAGAATGGCATTGCTCATGAAAATAAATGAATATTTTTACATTTTATTCCATTGAAATGTGAAAGTATAACTGATGTTAAGAATGTCAGACCAGAGAAGAACCAAAATGTAGACTTAGAATCTGCTGTATTCTTTTGAATAATTGTATTTTGATGTATCAGTTTATATATGTCTTTGTAGGTTTCTATAATAACATAATATGTATATTATGAAGTAAACATCTGTCCAAAATAATAATTTAAATAACATATTTTAGGCATATATTGGCAAAAAATAAGCATTAAATAACTTGTACTACAAAAATAGTTAATGGCAAACTTCAGGCAAAAGAAAAATGATATGATAAGAAACTAGGTCAATACAATGAAATGTAAGGGTGCTTTAAATGATAAGTACACACATGAATCTTTGAGAATTTTAAAATTATATTTAATTTAAGATAATTTAAATTTTAAACACAAAGTCCACATAAAATTAAATGCATTTAACCAATAGTCCAGAATTCAGGAAGATAAATATTGAAGAGTACTATTGCAAAGTTGTTACATAATATGTAGGATACAATGATACCATTTGAATGTACACTTAGGTAATTTAATGTTGCATATATGTTGTAAACTATTAAGCAATTAACACATCAAAAAAGTAAATATCTAAAAGCCAAAGTATAGACAAGAAATTATAAAAATATACAATTAACCTTATATTAGGCATTGAATGGAATAAAGTAAAAAAGAAAAGAGACTAATGAAAGTTAAATTTAAAAAATGGTAAATTGATAATCACATATAACAGTTTTAAGTACCAACAAAATCAGAGTCATGATTTATTTAAAAGTAAAATATGACTATTCATTCTCAAAGAAAGAAGCAAGCTGAAAAGAAAATATTAACACAAATATACACTAATTTAAAGAAAGCTAGAACTGCTATGACCACAGGAAGAGTAAATTTTAGAGCAGAAATGTGAGAATATAAATTTCTGTTTTTAACTCATTCAGTCAGAAACGTTTTACAGTCTGCCCTAGAAAACCAATATGCACAGTGAATTACAAGAATATTTTTTAATGTTCAAACAGTACATTTTAAGATAAACTCTACTTGCACCAACTTTTTTGAAAAAGGTTGGATTTAATTTAATTTGTTGCTTATAAAAACATTGTAACATTTGTATTCATAGAAAATAATTATCTGTGGTTTTTTTTTTGTCCTCTATGTGATTTTCTTATCATCATAAATGCTGACATCACAGATTTACTAGTTGGGAATTACTTCCCCATTCTGGCCTAAATTTTGTCAATTTTTTTGAGGTAGTCTTATGGGTAGACTTTATGAGTAAAGCCATCAGAATCTGGAGATTTCTGTGAGTATGTCTTTCCTGCACATTGAATGCTTTAGCAAATATAGTACTATTCATATTAGCTTTTTTTTTTCAGGATGAGCATGGGTAGTTTGTATCTCTTAAAATTTTTTTCATGGGTAATTTGTATCTCTTAAGAAATTTGTCTATTTTATCCAGGCTATTGAATATATTGGAGTAAATTTGATAATAATATGTCTTTATTATTCTTTTAATATTTGTAGCTTGTTTATGTGCTGTTCTGAGGTTTGGGATGAAATGTTATCACATGACATGATGTGATTTCATGTTGTCCCACTCTGTCTTATTCAGGTCATGAATAATGCCTTTGTCCAATGTATGTGCTATCTACCCTTTGGTCATTATGTTTGTTATTGGTCATTTTGAGATATTACAGTGCTTAAACAACCCTAATTCAACTTAATAATGGATCTAAGTTCAGGAAGAATGATGTTGGCAATCCAGAAAGGCCAAAGAAAAATCATACAGCACTTTGTTTAAGTAAAAATTCTCGACTCAATAGGAAAGGGAGGGAAATACATACTGAGATTTCTAAGAGTTAAAGAAAGCACAAATGTATCCATAAAATTGTGAAAAATGAATGCATACTAATTTCATTGTTGCACCTCAAATTGCAAAATATACAGCAAGAGTGTGTGAAAACTGTTAAAAAAGAGGGAAAAATCTGAATTATAGTAGATCCACTTATCTGTAGGGGATGGGTTCCTATCTCCCAATAGATCCCTGCAACTGTGGATCATAGCAAATATTATATACTATTTTTCTTAGAAATATTTATCTCTAATAAAGTTTATAAATTGGGCACTATATGAGATTTATAGTAATAAGTAATTATAAGGTAGAATAATTATAACAATATACTGAAACAAATTGCCAGCACCACAATCCTTCTGCTTTGGGGTATTATTAAGCAAAATATATGTCTGAATTACAATTTTCCATGATCTCAACCATCCACTGAGGGTTGGAATGTATAACCCATAAATTAGTGGGACTTTTGTAGTAGAACTACTAGACAGGGTAATGCAAGACAGAAATAAAATGCATCTGGATTGAAAAGGAAGAAATAAAATTGGCCTCATTAATAAATAACATAACTAAATAGAAATTCCACTGAAATTTACAAGAAAGGCAACTTGAATACTGCATTTAACAAGGTTGCTGAATACAAGATCAATATACAAAAGAATGTTGAATTTTTATATTAGCAACAATTTGAAAGTAAAATTAAAAAATCTTAAAATAGTTTTGAAGTAAGAAACAAAAAGACAGAAATTTTATGAAAGAGTGAAAAACTGTATATCATAAACTATAAAATATTATTGAAAGAAATTATAGGACACCAACATAAATAGAGATACATGGAAAAGGTCCAAGCACTAAATATTAACAAAATGTAATCTACCTAAAATAATCATTAAATACATTACAATCTTATATAAGAAAGTCCAGTAAGTACATTATAGAAACGACAAATGTTATTCTAAAATTTGTAAGAAATTTCAAATGATCCAGAATAAACAAAACAACTTTGATATAGAAGATTAAATTTGGATTACAAACTATTTGATTTTAAGATTTAGTATAAAGGTCAACAGTAAACATGTTATGGCATCAACATAAAGGTGAGTAAATAAAACTGAAATAGAACTGAGAGTCTTAATATGGACACAAACATGGAAAATGGATTACTGCTAAGGATCAAAGGCAATTCCACAGCGAAATATTCATCCTCAACAAATTATTCCAGAATACCATGTGCAAATCTAAATCCATATCTCAGAAAGTATATACATTATTTTAAAATATCATATATCAGAACGGAAATCTAAAACAATCAAATTCCGGAAGAAAAGAGAACAACTTTGAGATCTTAGGTTACAGGTCTTTTTTAAAAAATTATGACACCAAGAACTTTATCAATAAAATAAAAATTTTAAACTAAATCTGTCTTTTGATCAGTATTATTAAAAGATAAGCCACATGTGGGAAGAAAATAATTGCAAAGCACACATTTATGAAAGTTTTTTCTCCACAATAAATAGTACACACTAAACTTAATAAGAAAATAACCCAAAATATAGGGTCTGAAGATCTGAACAGTTATTTTTATCAAGGAAAATTGGCAAATGAAAAGAAAGCATGAGAATAGAAAGACTAGACTTATTAACTATATGATGCTATTATTGACTTATTAGAATGGCTAAAAATATTGTTTAAAGGCAATGCTTATTTTCAAGCGGGACATGGAGAACTGGAATTCTTATACACATTTAGCAGGAATGTTAACAGTACAGTCACTTTTCACAAATTGTTTTCTTGGGTCTGGAGCACTTGCTCAGTGGTTAAGGTGCTTTCCTGGCATGCATGAGAATGTCAGTTTGAACTCCAGTGTCAGAGCAAGGAAATCCACATCAAAAACTAAATAAAAATTGATTCTCTGTCTCTCTTTCTCTCTCACTGTCCCTCTCTTTTAAAAAAAACATACAAACATTGCTTTCTAGTGTCTTAGAAGCTATTATATTCACTTATAATATGATTCAGATTGCACATTCCTACTTATTACCCAGTGAAAATGAAAGCACAGGTCCACAGAATCCTTTCAACATGAATGTTCATAGAAGAGTTATTTGCATAGTCAAAGTCTCCAAAAAAATTAAAATGTTCTTCATCAAGTTAAGACTGGAACAAATGTGGCAAATGTAAATATATAAAATGTAATACTACTCATATAATGAATAAACTGATACACAGTATACCATAATCTCAAAATCAATGTGCTAATAATATAGTCCACACAAGACTGTATATTTTTATTCCATTCCTATAAAAGTCTAGATAATTCAAGCTAATTTTCCATTTGCCCTAGAAACTGTTTCTCCTTATTCAGGATAGATTCTATTATTTGCTTTCTTTTAAATCGGTACCCACAAGAATAGAATGAGTTTTCACTGTTGCTGGCTTGACCACGTCTTGATGTTGAAAGCCTTATCTTTCCATAAAGATTTTGGTAAACTGTAATTATAATAAATGAAAAAACAATGTACACAAGTTAAAAAATAAAATTAAAATATGTTTGATAGGAAAGTAAAATCTGAGCCCTTAAGGAGATTTGTGAGTAGACAACAGGAACTAAAGCTGTTCATAAATGAGGCTTCTCCAATTATCAGGCCAAAACCTGTATCTCAGCTATTTGACAAGTTAGTTGAACAGCAAACACTCATTTGTTTAGGATAACAAATTACCTTGAAATGTTCATGCTTTTTCTTTAAGTAACTATAATCCCAGGAAGCTTAAGAATAATGAAAAGCATAGAATAATGAAATAAATCAATCCCATGGTGTTACCAATTTTATATTAAGCTTAGAAGGAATCTGTTTAAATTTGCCATATATCTTAAGTGAACCTGAAGTAATATTTCACTTGAGAATTTGATGTGTTAGATTTCAGATCACAATGCGGAATTAAGTAACTAATTTTTGCTTTGATATTTGAATTTAGAAAGTTTAACATAATCTGACCTTGTCTATAAACAGTATTGGACTTTTTCTATAAACTTCAAATTAGGTTTATAAATTTAATTTGTCACATTTATTAGAGGTTTTATCATTCTAACAGGTTTCCTACTATGTCAGAAACAAAGCTGAACTCTCTAAATTAAAATGGAATATATTAAATTTTAACTGAATTTTAAACTAATTAGAAATTCAAATTGGAAATTGAAAAGAATTATCAAAATAAATTCAATCTGTTACCTTGAAGAAAGTAAACACAAAGCAAAATGTTAGAAATTTTCTTTTTTATTAGATTTATAATATTACTTATAAACTGAATTTAAATGCTTACAAAACACTATATTGTGCATATTAATTCAAATGACTAATTTTGATAAACTTTAATTTTGTAATTCTGAATAAAAATTTGCCAGAATTAAAAAAAATCTGACAAAAAATTGGTCAGTGTCTATGTGAACAACAATATATCTTCAAAGAGAAAGAATATTGAAAAGGAATCATTAGCCTGTCATGGGATGCACTCTGTAGTCCCAACAAATGGGGAGGCTGAGTCGGGAGGATCACTTGATCCCACATGCTTAACAACAGCCTGACTAGCACAACAAGAACCCATGTTTAAAAATAAATGTGGTTAGCAACAAATTGGTGTAGGACCAAACAATTTCAAAGTCAGAAACGTTTTTCAGTAATTCAAGAAAATTCCTCAAGCAGAAAGGAGATGATGGCAGGTGAAATTAGGGCAAAAAAAAAAAAAAAAAAACCATGTGGAATTAGGGAGGTGGGAAAGTAGAGTTTGTTAAGAGGAAAAAGTAGTTAAAGTGATGGATTGGATAAGAGGTTTAAGAGCACAGAAAAGTAAAATTGTGACCACTACTTTATTGGCAGAAATTTTAAGGACTGGTGTGATTCAGTGAGGTGAAAAATCTTAGAGGACTAAAAGAGGGTCACTTTAAGTGTGAGAGGTGCGAGAGAGACAAGAGAGACATTTAGCATGTCTATGTTGAGTTTCTGATTAACACACTTTTTTTTTCAATTTTTTGGCATATTGCATTATTAATTTTTTCTTTTTTATTTTATTCAGAAATTTATTTGTTGAACAATCAAACAAGCTTCTAACGAAATAATATAATATATATATATATATAAATTCTGAAAATTAGATTGTCCCCCAAAAGCCCCCCTAATTACCCACCCTTATCCCTCCTCCCACTCCTTCCCAATACATTTCTACAAATGCCTTAGGTTATGTGACATTACACCTTATCTGGATTTAACACATGATAATAGACATCCTTTCTCAATGGCCAGGGCTAGCTCCAGCCTCCACAGATGAGTGAAATCATTTGACCCTAGGTTCTCTGGGTTCTGCTTATTTCACTTAGCATTATTTCTTCCATAGCCATCCATTTACCTTCCAAGGCTGCAATATCATTGTTTCTAATTGCTGAGTAAAACTCCATGGTATATATGTACCACAGTTTTTGGATCCATTCATCCAGTGAGGGACATCTGGGTTGTTTCCATAATTTAGCTACTGTAAATTGAGCTGCTATGAACATTGATTCTGCTGTGTCACTGTAGTGTGCTGATTCTAAATCCCCCGGAAAATTACCCAAGAGAGGAATAGCAGTATCATGTGGTGTGCACATCCCCTAGTTTTCTGAGAATTCTCCACACTGCTTTCCAGAGGGGCTGTACCAGTCTGTAGTTCCATGGTGTGCTTGTGTACATATCTCTCTAGAACCCCTCCTGCATCTATTATTGTTTATTTTCTTCATTTTTGCCAATCCAATGTGAGGTGATATCTTAGTTTTCTCACTAGTAATCAGAGAAATGATTAACACACTCTTTGAGGTCACAGTAGATACCAGTGCAACTGATATATTAATTTGGGGATCATTTTGGTTTAGGTTTAATAAAGGCTTAGTGGTAAGTCACTTCTACTTAGGAGGAATTATATAGATTGAGAAGAAAACAGTTCAACACCAAGTCCCTCAGAACCCCAACATCTACAGTTAAGCGAATGAAGTTGTGATTGCAATAGTGACCTCAGTGGTAGGGTGAAAACCAGCCACATTTTGTGAGGGAATCCAAAGAGATTTTCAGTAAAATATTCCCTCGAAGTCAAGCAAGTTAAAACTTACAAACTACCACTAATTGTAAAGATGTAGAAATCATTTGTAACTTAGGGAAGGAGTATAAGTCGGACTGGAATCAAATGAGGAGCTGACAATGAAGTTAATGAGAGACAAAATTTGACTATGAAAGGAAGGAGATGAACATATCAGACAAAAGAAAGATCCTTTGTGATCAATACAATGTGTTTAATATTTTTGGTTAAGAGAGGAGTAACACAAATTTGTAGAAAACGAAAGTAATGAATAGATAACAAATTATTTGAAGTAAATTTTTAAGGTGGTATTAAAAGGTACAATATAATATACAGTTTACAATGTCAACTATGTAGTTTACAACTTGATTTAAAAGAGTTGGAGAGCCTCCTTTTTTATGAGAAAAGAAGTAAGCAGAGGATGATTGGTAGGTTTAGTAAAAGGTATTATCATCCTAAACCCCTTATAAAGGAAAGACTCAGAAGAATAAGGTCAAATATTAATAAAGAATGGAAATTTTAAAGGCATTATTTTTGCAAGGTGTGGCGTTGAATTTGAACATGGAATCAGAGAATGATAACCACTATATAGATCCAAAACTTTAAATAATTTTGATATCAAATTTAAGATTTTTGATACTGAAATTGTTACATTATATACTATTTATTATGACTATATCTAACAATTTATAAGCCCAAAAAATCATTCATAGTTAGTGATTTTGTTATAGAAGGGTAAGAAAATTCAAGGGGATGTAGGCTGTTCATGGATGTACTACAAAGTTTACAGTTAACAAGAAACAAAATGATGAGACGTATTGACAAAAAGAGAAGCACTTGTGAACCGAATATTTTTATGAAAAATATTTTTTTCTGAATTATTTTCTTATTATTAAGAAAGTGAAACATTTTTCCTACAGTTATGTTTGAAATGGTGATTTTAAAGATTAGAATAGGCCAGGAGACTAAAAGCTCCTGGATGCTGAGGAAGTATTAAAAGAAGGTCAGTCATAGGAAGTTAGAAACTGTGAGGCAAAGTCATCAGAATAAGTTATTTCTGTGGACATTCAAGTTGCAAAATGAGTCAACTGATGTCCTTTGTGAAAATGTCTAAGCATTTATTAGATGCCAACTATCAGGGGTAAGGAAAGATGGGTTGGGAGAGTTTAATTTGCAGCTGCATAGATGATTCTGGAGAACATTGTGGTCAATGAAATAAGCTAGAAAGACAGAAATACAAAAACTGCCTGTTCTCACTCATAGGTGGAAGCCGAAACAACCGAGAAGTAAAGAGTGGAATGCTGGCCACCGGAGGATCAGAAGGAGCTGAGGGGAATTGGAAAGGATTGAGGAATGGATGCAAATAAAGTTAGGTGGGAACAAATTCTATAATTACATGCTTTTTTTTTGAGATGGGGTTTCTCTATTTTGCCAAGATTGGACTCAAGTTATCCTCCCGTCTCAGCCACTCAAATATCTGGTTCTACCAGTGTCTATCACACTACCTAGTTAAATTCTGGTTTTCCATAGCATAATAGTCAATAATAATTTATTATACATTTCAAAATATTTAGAGGAAAAAATTTAAATATTCCCAACTAAAAGAAATAATGAATATTTAGGTGATGGTACGCTAAGACCCTGATTTGATCATTGCACATTGTTTACATGTATCAAATATAACACTGAAACTCATAAATATGTAAAATTATTATGCATCAACTAAAAGTTAAAGAATAAGAAAGAACAGCAGGCATCATTGAGGCTTGTATAGATTTTATTGTGATAATTCTTTGATTATTTTTCCTGGAAGACAGAGGAAGATTGATAGAAACAATAATGGGACATATCACCATCTTTAGGGAGGAAGTAGGTCTCTTGCGATTTCAGTCACAAGGGAAATGAGAATTCTCCTATAGCAGATGAATTCACTGAGTGTGGGGTTAAAGTTGCTGCAGGCAGAGAGAACTTGGGATGTAATAGATGATCATGAATCTTAACAGAATTTAGGAAATAGGATAGCAAGGTGGATTTGACCTAAGAATTTACGTTTTGAGCATTGGTTTGTGAAATCAGGAGAAATCAGGAATAAGAGGTCTGGGGACCTATTATTGAGTAACAATTCTTACTATGTTAATGATGGGAAAGAAATGTGAACATTTTCAGAATCAAAATGGGGGCACTTATGTCAAACTTAAGAATAAAATTTTAAAAAGTAGATAATGCCAGGGTTCTTACATGTGACATAATTATCACAAAAGTTTCTACCAGAACTACAAGTTTACTCAGAGGTCACCACAACCATATATAAAATAGTACTTCTACAAGACATCCACCCAGCAATCATTCAACCTTGCATTAATGCCCCCTTGTCATTAATCCTTGTGGCTAATGGCTATAGGTTTAAAATACTTTATTATTTTGTAATATTATTTTTGTCCTCAATTTTCTCTTTTAAAATCTCTTCTTGCTTCAATCTCCTTGAATATTCCTATAGTTTACTATGGCATATGTATTGCCATTGCAATGGTCACCTATTCCCCAAATAAATAGTATTATTCTTCAGAGGTACTATGATTTTAAAAAAATGAGATTGAAAATATATTAAGCAATACCCATTTATTAACTTCAGACCTGGACTTTGTAGGTCAGAAGCCCAGGCAAACTTGACTGTTTTCTCTGCGGTGGCTTTCAAGACCAAATAACCCAAATCATGGTTAATAAGTCAAGCCTCTTATTTGAATATCTGGGGAATTCTCATTACAAGCTCATCAAGTTCTTGGTATAACACAATTTCTTGGAATTTTCTGACTGAGAACTCCATTTTCTTACTCTGTCCATCAGAATCTGATCTCATCTTCTAGAAGGCTTTCTGAAGAGCTCTTTTTCATGAAGTTGCCTCTGTCTTCAAAGGGAATAATTGAACACTAAATTGTACTTGTGATTTGAATTTCTTGACTATTTCTTCTGCCATCATGCAGTGATAACTCTCTTCCCTTAAAAGACCATGGGGTTGGTGATACTGGAGAGGTGGCTCAGCAGTAGAGCCCTTGCCTTGAATGCTTGAGGACCCAGGTTTGAACACCAGAACCATATACACAACTAAATGTTAGGAAAAAAAAAAAAACAGAACAAAAATGAATAAAACTAACTCTATTTCTCTCACACACAATTTTTTTCTTTTCTAAAAAAAAGAGTCAACAATATTAAAGTGTTATAGTCAATTTTGCCATGTAATATAACAGTCACCACATAATAGTTGATGGTATTCTCCATTTCTATGCACAGGATTAAAATATCTTAGAGGGCCATTTTATAAATTCTTTTAACAATGAAATACTTGAGGAAGATAGGAATTTTAATTAGGTTTGGTTTCACTTCTCTAACCTGCAATATGAGAAGTCTTAACCTGGAGTAAAAAACAGAATTACATGTGGGACTTTATTGCTCAGGTGAGGGTCCTACCAGAAAACAATTAAATTACAATTTCTAAGTCTGTGAACTAGGGATTGTTATATACCTTCTCATTCATTCTAATGTAATGTTGATCTCATTAGTTATAAGTTAATTTACTTGGTTCACTACATATGGTAACAACACCAGAAACAGTTTCAGTTAACTAACACCAGATAATCTCAATCTCATTTTAATCTAACGTATTATTTCCAAAAATTTTTGTTCTAATTTCAAAAAAAATTAGAATGCTAATTGAGTATTTGTTGCATCTTATGTCCAACACATAAGAAATTCATGTTTGCAATAGGAATGAATCTATAAATAGGTAAATTTTAATAAACTTAAAGAATCATTAACTTTGAAAAGCTGCTGAATAATTAAACCACTTTCAATAATGGCTTATACAATAGAAATATGATATCTACAAGATAGTCACAATAGCTGTGTTGTTAAAGATATTCATAAAGCATCTTGGCCTTAGAAATTTAAGTTGATATTTTGAAAATGCATATATAAGACTTCATAAAGTAAAAATGCTTTCTAGTTTAAAATCTTCTAGAAGTATGTTTATGTCAATTTATAGTGAATTATTTTAATAACATTGAATTGTTCCAAATGACTCTCAAAATTTCAATTCCATCTTATCATATATAGATAGTGCATAATCTGAAAACAGTTTTTAAGAAATTATCTATTGCTATCACTAAGGTGACCATTTTTTAAAAAATCAATTATATTCAATGACATTGAGAATGTCATACTGATTATATATATTTCAGAAATATGCTCCCCATAACAAGTACATGGTGGCCAAATTAAATTTGAAATATTATCTTAATCTTCTGAAAAATTAAATGCAAATATTGTCCAAAAGGATATTATAATCTAATGTGAGAGGCAGAAATACACATGAACACCAATAATAGGAAAAATACTTATTGAGCAATAATAGCCTAAGAGTTCCTAAGCATCAACTCATTTAATCCTCATGCCCCTCGTTACATTGACACATTTTTGCAGAAAAGGAATGCAAAGTTCAAAGAATTTGAATAATGTAGCCAAATAATTCTGTAATTACAATTTCAGCTTTGTGTTCAAGATGTGGAGTACATGTTCTTAGACACTTTATTTCATATAGATTCCTAATGTGTTAAAAGTAGCTCCAATAAAAACATAATGTGAAACAAAATAATTACAGCCCACACACAAAAAGGAGTATTATTCTTTAGATTTAGCATGTGACATTTAAATTGAAGGCAGGGTTTAAACCAGGTGTGAAATTGGAAGTGACAGAATATACCAGAAGTTTTCAATACCATGAATTCAGATTTTAACGAGCAGCTTAAAAAGCTGAAACTACGTTATTACGTATTATTCATTTTTCAAAAAATCAAAGGATGCTCTTTATCTCCTACCTTCATTATCTTACCTCTTACATATCTTTAAATAATTAAATATAACTACTAACCAGTCCAGAAAAATCTATTTGTCCTATTGTTTTATTAAAATTATTGGATAAAAGTACATAAATATTTTGTTGTAAAATTATTTTACACAAAACTGTTATTTCCACAGCTACAATAAACATACAACAAAACTAATATGAACATATAAGAATTCTTCATAATTTAGAACTATACGTTGTTCTCACCTTAATAACCTTTTTTTCCAACAGAAAGAAGTTTCTCAACTTACAGACATGAATGTAAACTGCAGCTAATACATACTGAATGGTGAAATACCAATAAATTTCTCAATGGGGTTGGAAAAAAAGTTTCCATTCACTTTTACTAATTCTATTCAAATGTCATTGGATTACATGGTATCATAAGGCAAAAAATCTTAAAGATTAAAATTCATAGCAAAAAATAGCTATTTATATAGATTATCCTGAGAAATCACTGAATACAAGTAGAATTAATATATAAATTCATCATTTTATGATAAAAGATCAATATACATGAATCAATTGTTTTATTATATTTCTTTAAGATATTGCATTTCTATAAGATATTTTGATAAAAATAAAAATGAAATATTCACAATGTTCTCAAAAAATGAAACTCTTTTAGTCGCTTGTAGACTCCAAAAGATGCCTACGCCCTATTCCTAGAACCTTTGAATGCTTCCTTATTTTTAAAAAGAGAGAGAGAAAGAAAGAAAAGAAAAAGAACAAGAAAAATTTTTGAAGATTTAAGTAAAAAAGGATATCAGGGTAAGAAAATTGTCCTGGATTTTTCTGATGTTCTCTAAACCTAATTACAAATGTCTTCCAAAGAGAGAAACTAAGAAAGTCTTATGAAAATGGAGGCAAAGACTGGAGCCTTGATGCCACAAATCTAAGAATGCTGACTACCAACAAGAACTGGAAGACTAAATAAATAAAATCTCCCCCAAGAGCCTTCAAAGGAAGGGAAGTGAGCTAATATCTTGATGTTTGACAATCGCCTTCAGAACTGTAGAAGAAAACATATTACTCCAACCCACCAAGCAACCCTAGGAAACTAATGCACTTAATACATTTTAAAAAGGAATGCAAGAAAGACATTGAAAACTATCAAATATTACTAAAAGTAAAGAAAACTAAACAGAAATACCAAATTGAAATATTTAATATTGTTATCATCATATACAAACTGAGCCAAGAATGTAACACAATGCAAATAAAAATCACTAAAATCCTCTGTTCCTTAAATTTTTATATTTATTTTACAATTTATATAGAATTCCCAGTTATTTTTCTGTGCTCTTTCAGATGTTTCTTTATTTTAAAGTTTTTGTTCAACTAAGGCCAATTCCATAATATGAGAAATCACTATATATGTTCTCTAAACCTAAACATATACATATATATATATATATATATATATATATATATACATAAACACAATACACAATGCAAGTGTTAATCAAAAGGATATATTGAATTTTTTCACACATGCAATAGTTTTAGACCTGTTCTATGCGATAATTCCCAGATAGGTTTCTAAACACAGAAAAATGACGCTGGTTTTTAATGCCACTGTGGCCAAATTAGATACTGGAACAGTTTAATTACCCACGTCTGGTTATGAATAAAATATTTTGGGAAGTATTTTTTTAAATGATGCTGTATATTGAGGCAGTTGTGAATGACTTATTGCAGAATCAAGCCCACTTTTAGGCTTAGGACACATTCTAAGTATTTAAAATATCGTTTCTTAGCACAAAATTTTCCCAATGTCAATATTCTGATACATAGGCTATTTTCCCTCTTAATTGTTTACAGAAAAAATATGAAATCTTCTCTGAATTTAGTATGTTAGCTTCTGGTCTTCATTTCAGAACACTTAATCCTTTGCATATTTGCTATTATAATTTGATGAGTGGTAATTTTTCTTTCAAAACTGATCATTTTTTAAATTGTAAAAAGTACTCAAAATATTCAGAAATAAAAATCACTTTGAAATTAACTTAACTCAATATAACTCTACTGTTTGGAATCAGTTTAGCTAAGTAAATCTGCAGATTTACTCATGATGCTTGGATCTGAGGGTAAATTCCAAATTCTCATTTGCTTGGCACATGTCAATTATTACTTACGAAGCAAATGCAATGCCAAACACAAAACCTCAGAGGAAAAAGAGTTTAGTACCCAAGTCAACAATGATAGTTTAAGAAGGAAAAACACTGACATTAAATTAATATTGCTGGAATAATACACTGATGATTTACAGTAACACCTGGAAGTATTTTCTAATGCACGTATAAATAGAATTGTGTGATATTACTTACCATTGTTATAGCTTTATAGATTAAATGAACTGAATGAAAACTCAATCTCAATTTCACAACCCACATAATATCGCTATATAAAATAATCTACATTCTTATTTCTATATAGAGTTTTATGTGTCCCATTTCTCAAGCCACATTAAAGGAAATGGTGTCTTAATTTTGAATATTTTCTCTCTTCATCTTGTACTTGAAATTCCAGCAGATTTAAAATTGGCTTTCATTATCTGGTCAAATGCTTCAAACGTTCCCCAAAGCAATCACAAATTTGAGGTTCTTAACATTTACTGCATCAATGAACTAAGATGTGGATTTGTTGAACACTTACTTTTCCCTTGCCAGTCTACACTTCCAGTTACCATTAGAAATGAGCTTAGAAAATGGGTAATCATAGATGTTTTTAGGCATAAGTCTGTGGATAGTAGAGGTATTAGAGTGAAATCACAAGCAGATTTACTGTTGACTCTAGGACATTTTCATATTGTGGGGTTGGCATTAGCTCTAATTGGAGGTAGACAAGGTACAATGAAAAGAGTTATTTAAATGTTTTAGCAGTTATTGATTTTAATTAATCTGTGTGTAGGAGCAGTGCCACAAGTAGCAGTCCCAGTCTGAGCCTGGTCATAATCCCTGTATACAAGTCCACTTTCTTGGTGTTATGATATAACTGGATGGTAATTGAAGGAGATCTACTGGCTCTGCACTGGCACAGATTGAGTTTCACCTTAAGCATAACATCCCAACACATCTGGCATTTAAGGTTAGCACTGAGAAATTGTTTGATATTTTTATTAAGGATCTCTTGAGTATTGTGAGTTGCTTTTCTCTTGATGCTTTCAAGAATCTGATTTTTGTCTCTTTCAAAATTTTGATACCATTTCTCCTAAGTATCATTTGATTAATTACATTGGGCCTTTTTAGCTTCTTTTCTTTGTAGATCCATATCTTTCTTTAACTTTGAGAAGCTATCAGCCAAAGACTGTCTATACTATTTTCTCTCTTTCCTTCTCTTTCTAGAATTTCCATAATGTGTACATGGCTCAGCTTAATGGTGTACATAAATTCCTCAGGCTCTCTTCATTTCATTATTTTGTTTGTTTGTTTTACTCAACTACTGAGACTTAATAATTTCATATGCTCTATCTTCATAATCTGTGATTCAGATTTGCTGATGAAATCCTCTAGTGAACTTTTAATTCACTTATTGTATTTTCTAGCTTCAGCATTTCTGTGTGATTGATTTGCATTATTTCTATATATTTATTCAAATTTTCATTATGTTCAAATATTATTCTTCTTGTTTTATTTTAGTTCCTTTTCCATGTTTTTTTTTTACCTATTGGAGCACATTAATACAGTTATTTAAAAGTCTTCACTTAGTAAATGAATATCTATCTATTCTTATATCCAGGGATGGAATAGGTAAGTGGTTTGGTTTCTTTGAATGAAGACTTTTTCCCTGTTTCTCTATACATATTATAATTGTTTGTGTTTTTGAAGACCGAGCACTTAAAAAAATGGCTACTTTTCCCTGTCATTGCAGATTAATTTCAGGAGGAAACACTATTAACTTGCTATGTATGCTTGAAGCATGACATCAACCTGAGGTGAAGACTTATGATCTTCTCAGGGTGATTCTGCGTGTGCATCTTATCTGAACCTCTGTGTAGTTTTTCAGTCCTCTGTATACATGGATATTTAAATGTCTTAATTTCCAAATGAGTTTATTGGAGCTTCCTCTTAGGATTTTAGATGATTTATTTTGTCTCTATTTTATTCTTTGCTCCCAATGTGTAGGACTTTGTCTTAATGAAGCTTTTCCAAACAACATCTGCTTCTATTTCATGCCTGAGATTCAACTATTGCACACTTTTAACAGGTGATGAACCTGAGGCAAATTTTTCTGTTTTCACCAGACATGTTAGCACATTGAAAATAAGGGAGTTAGGGAGAGAATGATGCTTTCCCTGGACCAAGACTGCATCATGCTGGGTGAGGCATAAATGAGCAAAATAATGTTGTAAATTTATGTGCTGTTTGAAATGTGGTTCAATTCTTGATGGGTGTTGTGTAATTGCTTTGATTGGTTTACAGAGCTCCCATAAAGTTCTTTAATTAGCTTATAGTCTAATTTTTGGTGGTTGTTCTTAAAATTTCTGTTGTAGTATTTCTTTCTGAATATTATTCTGAAAATATTTGTCATTTTTGCAAATTCATAAGTACAGTTTGCCTATCATTGATTCTAATTTTCCAGGAAAAAATGGGGCCATGAAATTTTTCTTACATTATTTTTTCTATTACTTATTAATGTAATCTTGATATTATTCTTGAAATAGGAAATACTAGAGATAAAGAGAATTATAGATTCTTTTAATAGCATAATTCTTGATATGCATTAAGTTCAGTGATTAACATATTCCAATTGTTCAATAATTGTGGATTTCTGTTATCTTCTTTAAGTGGCTACATAATACATATTCAGATTTAGAAGTAGATCTGGGATCAAAAGTATGGGCTTCTCAATACTATATTTTGGAAAAATATTTGTTCATTTAATTATATGAAAACTAATAATAATCTTCCTGAGAATAAGACAATATATTATGAGCTAGCACACATATTTTTGACAAAAATTGTTAAATGTAATGTTCAATTTTTTTTACCTTATATTGCTTCATCAAGAAATTATGATCCAAGAGATTTACAATGTGATCTTTATCTCAGGGAGATGGAAGGATTGGAAGAAGAATAAAAGTAGAATCTTCATCAGAATATTATGAGTCCTATAGGTGTCTTTCTTGCTAGCAATAGAAAGAAATATTATCATCAACATTGCATTTTAAGCTGTTTCTAAGCCATGTTTTTCTCCTTGTAAGCAAAGTATAATTCTGTCAGACACAGGAGAGAAGATGTTGAATGGTTTTATTATATTTTGCAAGAATATATTCTGTGTCTTCTCACACTCTCTGTGGAATTTAAAAGGCACTGAAATTAAAATGGGAAAAAGAAAACAAACACAAATATGTTTAATGCATACTCTCTTGAAATGCAAATGGACTTCTGATAAATAAGCAAATGCTTCACACTACAACTTTCATCTATTTGAGCATATTTTGAAGTTCTAAAATTAGATACTTTCTATGTTCTAGACAAGTAAATTCTTGAGTCAAATAAAACAAAAATAAAAACACAAATCTTTTAATGCACATGTAAATGTAATACTCTTCATTTGGCATTTCTAACTATAGTAAGTAAGATTCATACACAGTATATTTCAATTAACACATATAGTAACTTCATCTATTTCTACAAGAAATATTTGTTAAATAAATTGGTGCTTAAAATTTTTCAGGTAAAGAGAGAGACAGTTATTTTTTTTTAAGTGGGTTAGACCTTCTGAATGCTAGTATAATTATTTTATATTATTAAATTGAATAACTTATTAAAAATTATAATTTTCCCTTTTTTTTTATTGGTAAGAAAGAAGAGTTGTTAATCACAGAGAAGTAAAATACTGTACATTAACTAAAAAACATTAGATAAGGTAAATTCTGTCTGAGGCCCCAAAATTTAAGTGATACCATAAGTTTCTTAAACTGACATCTAATAGTGGATTAGATTTCATAATATATTTTCAAGTAAAGGCCTTTTCTTTTAATCTAAATGTTCTTTCTTTAGGTAATATGTTTTCTTTCATTTTGTTCTATAATAATCAGGGAGTTAATATTTTCAATATTTAAATGAACATTAAAATACAATAAAAAACAGCTTACTAAAGTGCTTTTTCACTACCCTTTCTCCCTTAAATTCCGTCTAAGAATACTTAACCTCCATTGTTTTATTGAATCTATGTATTTCAAATTTACAAAGTACTCCTATGTGACAATGGCAAATTTTGGTTTCTCTTGTAACCAGTTTTTCAATGGAATTTAACACAATCAATCACCCTTTACTTCCTTTATTTTTTATTTAAACATTTCCAGGACATGCACTTTAGTACATATTCTTTTATTCACAAATCATTTTATATGTATCAAATTTTCTGAATATTCCTCTTTATTTCAACCTCTCTATGTTAAAGTGTTCCCTGTTTCATTCCTTCTGGAATCAGAATTTGAGAGGAAAACCGATTCTCTACTTCTGTGGCTGATGTCTGCTTAAACTGCTGGCCTCAGCAACTGAGAAAGCCTTTTTTTAGTGTAAGCCGCCAGTCACAGCAGGGGATGCTTGCTGGCTGGAGCTCCAAGCATCACAGCCTGAAAAACCAGATTCTTCTACTACAGAGCAGAAGTAGTGTTTTGGAGCTTTTAAGAGCTGGCTATGCCCTCCAGTGTTGAGGCAGACGCCAACAGTTTTCCACTAATTTCTTCTTTCTGGATTCCAGTCTTGCAAATCCGAGGAATGAAATTCGCAGAAAATGGAAGGTAATATTGAAACTTGTAGGATTTGTTCAAGCGTGAAAAAAAGAAACAGAATTCTCACAAGACTAGAGGGGAGCAGATAGCAGGTAGCTAGTCTATCAGCTGATAGCTGATAGCGAGTCTAGGGGTTGATGTAGTGCTTGGGTCAACTCTGATGGTTCAAATTTATGCTAATCTGGTTTTAAAAAGTATCACTGTTGTTGGGGAAGCCTGCAATCTCCATTCAGGTCTGCCCCACTTCTGTTTCCCTGCCACTTGAGGGAGAAGCAAGAGGTTGAGGTCGGAAGATTGTGGAAGGTATCACTCTGTGTGGAGAGGTTGTTCAGCATTAACCTGGGCAGGACTGGGCCGCCATGGTGGGAGAGGTCAGTGCTCCCTGGGCAGCATGGCCCTGGTTTGCTGCAATTCAGGCCCCCAGGGGCATGTTGGCTTTCAACAGGCAAGGCCCACCTCTCTACTACTCCTGGGCAAAGGGCCTGGCTTAACTACCACAGGAGTTTTCATCTGTACTTCAAATCTCCTAACTTTAGAAAGCATGTTATTGTTAATTCCCAACTCTTTTAATCACCCCTTATTTACTGCTTTTGGATATATTAATGTAAACCCTATGAAGCACAGCTCTTATTAGTTAAATAGTTGATTATATATTTAAAATATAATTTGAATGTAACTATGTCATCATTATCATAGTTACAGTTCCCTATCCAATCCCTCATAATCATTCATCTAAACTATAGCAATCCTCCAAATTAATCTTCTAGATTATATTAATAATTACATATGCATTATTCTCTATGGATTAGCTAGAATATTACTGTAAATCAGTAAAGCATATTGTTTTATGTTCCTGCTCAATATGTTCCATTGGGTTACTACAAAGAAAAGAATCCAAAGTAATTTCCAAGGACTATGAGGCCCCAAGTCATATAGCCTATCTTAATTACTTCTGCAATAAAACATACACATTCAGTGGCTTAAATAACACAGATTTATTGTCCTAATGTCAATATATAAGTTCAATATATATCTCACTGGCCTGAAATCAAGGTGTTGATTGGTTCTGCATTTTCTCTGGAGGCCCCCTGATAGATCTGTTTCCTTGATTTTTACAGTTCCCTAGCTGTCCACATTCTCTGACTTGGGCCACTTTCCATCCTCAAAATCAGCAATAACCAATTGAATCTATACTACATTTTATTATGCTAAAACCGACCCTTCTCTCTTTCTCTTTTATGTAAAAGAAATTTTGTGATTATATGGGGCCATCCATATAATCTAGGTTTAATTTCTCCATTTCCAGGTCAGTTAATGGTCAACTTTGATTCCGTTTGTAATGTAATTCCCCAATGCAATGTAAAAACATCACAGGCTCCAGGGATTGGAATGTGTAGAGCTTTATGAGGAAAACATCTGATTAGCAAGGGGCCTTTGCAACTTCTTCAATACTCAATTTCTAAAATGCTCATTATACTTATTTTACACATTGACAATAGTGAACTTGATTTTCTTCCACTTTGTCAAGTATTTTCCCATGTTATCACGTGTGAATTGGTGTGCTTCTCATTTGAAATGTTCTTTCTACTTTTCACAGATATTTAAAATGAATTTTTTCACTTTTGATTTAATTTCTACTCCAAATCCATATTTCAAGTAGTTTTATTTGACTATTCCATTCATAATACTCTTCCACCTTTACTCCCCTTCAGTCTACTAAATATTAAGTTCTTTTATTTGTATAGTATACATATGGTTACACTGTATTTATTATATTATGTTTTCCATGAGTTTACCTGTGCTTGTGTGTGAGTTGTGTGTTTTTGTTTGTGTGTGTGTGAGTGTAAACTTTAGAACAAATTTAGCTCAAACCATTAAGAAATCAAAAAGAAAATTATAAATAATAGTTAAGATTTATGATCACTATCTAATGCTAGAGAGATCATTGGTAAATGAGAATTAGATGAAAACCTGAAAAACTAGAAGTGGGGTTGTTAACATCTACATAGTGACAATGTCTTATAATTTCTATGGGGTATGAATCTGTATTAGACACAAAGTCAGGATTTATAAAAGTCTAGCATATCACCAAAATGAGATGCAAATCTTTTTATTTCCTGGAAGCATGTTGATCATTCAGGATCATAAGGAAATAAAGACATACTAAGAACTCAGAGCTCCAAATTCTCATTGTCCTTGGGAATGGATTTTAAATCTTATTACCTAGATGTTGCAAGTACTTCAGCATAAATTTACATGACATGTTCTGAGTATTTCCAATTCCTAGTAAACACAACTGTAAACTCAGGGAAATAGGAACAATTAGAAAATAAAGTTAAACTTAAAAATAAAATAGAAGCATATGGAGTCAGGCTACTACAGAAACAGAAACCAAACTATATATTTTATTGAAAGAATTAGCAAAAATGGAAAAAAAAATTGTACCAGGGACTAAACACAGGGGTGCCTATAACCAGTAAGCCACATCCCCAGCTTATTTTTTTAATATTTTTTTTATTTTGATGCAGGGTTTCTCTAAGTTGTTTAAACCCTCACTAAATTGATGAGATTGTCTTTGAACTTGTGATCCTCCTGCCTTAGAATTCCAAGTTACAGGACCTAGAGGCTTGCACTTCCTTCTGTGTCCAGCAAATAATGGAAATGTTTAAATCATTGAAATAAGCATTTTCAAAGTATTTACAGATAGAATATAAAATATTAATCTCTAATTTTTGAAAAAGCATACCTAAATGAATAAGAAACTATAGAAATTAAAAATTATGTTCATTTACATTAAAATTTCATTGGAGAAACTAAAAACAAACAAGTAAATAAATACTGTGCTTCCCTTGCTAAACAAAACCTCCATTATTTCCATTCATAACAAGATAGTCTTTGCTTTGATTAATGATATTCAGTGGTCTAACCTAAGAAAATTATATTTAAAAAAAGACATCAAGTTCAAGACGCAGTTCTACTACATTCTGATCCCTAGGCCTATAACTAGAACTAATGTATTAGTTTCAGATTATTGATGACTATCTTATAAGGAGAAAAGGTTTATTTAGCTCATTATTTTAGAAATTCAAAGGCAAGTTCCCTACATTGGTTCTGTTCTGGTGAAGGTAGTAGATGATGAAGATTGCACATTATGGCCTACTCACATGTAGGATCAATACAATCACATCCCAATCTTGATTAGAAAGAGAGGAAATATTGGGGTTCCACAATTCCCTTTGATGGCACACCCTCTATGACCTAAGAACCTTCCATAAGACCCCACCTCCCAAAGATTTCATTACCTCCCATCAGTCCCATTTTTAACACACACCTTTTTGGTACATTCAGCTTCCAAAGTATAGTAGTAATTTTCTATCATGCATCAGAAAGCCAATGAAACCAAAGAAGATATAAACTACTGAAGAAATTATAAGACCTGACTATTTTATATTAGAATATTTCCCCACAGTATCTGGAGACATAAATTTTGAAACTCTTTTCCTAAAAATGTAAAAACAACTATACTTTGACTGAATGTATCGCTTTTATTTATTGGTTCTGAATCAAGAGTAATTTTCCCCTCCACAACTTTTTTCGAAGTCTACAGACATTGTTGATTATCAATAATGATGGATAATATAATTGGAATGTAATGGGTAGAGGCCACAAATTCTGATAAATATCATGCACAGAGCAATTCCCCAAATACAGGTTTTTCCAGCCCCAAATGTAACTAATGCCCAGATTAAGGAACTCCAATTCAGATGCATTTATTGGAAAGTTTGGATTTAATATGCCACGTTGAGATGCTTTCCTTATTTATTTGGTTTACTATGACCACTTAAACAAGATTGTTAGAAAATGGTTGCTATAATGCATTAAACACAATATAAGACTATTTATATTGTACTGTAATATATGGCAAAACTATTCTACTGCTATATATTTCTCTTTAGAAACTTAAGGCATAGAGATTTGACATTCACCAAGGCATTAAGAAACTGAAAGTGTTATTGTGGTAATTTTGTGCAGGCAACATTAATTAATAAATGTTGTAGAGATGGATGATGTTCTAACAGAAATGGCTATATCCCAAATGGCCAGAGCTATGGTAGTGCATTTAATGGACCAAGTTAAGATATTAGAAAATGCAGTGTTTTAGTCAGCTTTTTGATTGCTGTAACTAAAAAACCTGGCAAGAACAGTTTGAGAAGGAAAAGTTTATTTGGGGGCTCACAATTTCAGAAATCTTAGTTCATAGATGGCCAACTTTGTTCTTAGGGCCTGAGATGGGACAGAACATCATGGTAGAAGAGTGTGGCAGAGGGAAGCAGCTGGAAATATGGCACCAGAAAGCAGAGAGACAGTCATTTTTAAAAGGGAAAATATATAGCCCAAAGGCATGCCCCCAATGAGCCACCTCCAATAGCCACACAGAACTTTCCTACAGTCATCACCCAGTTAATCCCTATCAAAAGATTAATGCACTGATTAAGAATCTCATAACTCAATTATTTCCACATTAAACTTTCTTGCATTGTCTCACACATGAGCTTTCGGGAGATACCACATGTCTAAACCATAACAGAAACAATGACCAAAAACAATGAACAGATTACTTACTATGTGAAAATTTGGAATGACAGACAAACACAGCATCTCTATGACTCCAAAATATAAATACTACATTAAGTTGTGTTTAAAATTCCTACAGCCGAAAGAATACTCTGGAGTCTGATGATCAAGTGGCCACTGATGAGTTACCAAGGTTTTCAAATACTCTTAAACAAATTCCAGATCAGTCATTTCACACTTTAGGATCATTCAAATGAAAGGGAAACAAAATGTTGAAAAGGGCACCAGAAATGATTTTATGATCTATGACAAATTTTCAAGCCAACATCTCTGGAAAGACACATGCAGCAATTTACAGATTGCAAGATGAAGTTAAAAAGTGAATGCTTTTTTTTTTCTTTTTGAGATAAAAGACCTGCATTGGGGAGGAGATTCTTAATATATGGAAGAACAGAACAACTTTGAGTATTACAGTCATTCAGTTTCCCCTACAACTTTGTATTTACTAAAAGATTCATAGACAATGTGACCATGGTGACAAAAATGGATGCAAATTGGCGGTTTCTCAAAAAAAAAAAAAAAACAACCTGCCTTACTAATCATTTTGCCCCCTCCAAAGTTGGACACACTGTGTGCCAGACTTCAAGGTCCTAAAATGTAAACATAACAAAGGTATCTCAAGATCCATATAATTGACCCATTTTTATCACACATGTAATTCAATTATTTATTAAACATGTATTAAGTTCTTTCATATATAAAGCATAATTGTTGGGTCTTCAAATACATTAGTGAAAATTAAACAATAAAAATAATAAAAAATATTGTCCTTGAAGAGCTTACACATTTAATGGGAAAGTGGCAAAAATGAGCAAGGTATATCACAAGATAGTATGTTGTATGGTATGTTGCAAACTGGTAAATATGAGGGAGGAAAAAAATGTAGAATTGAGTAAGAGAATCCATATTGCCAGAATTGGATAAACAGTGTATTTATGGTAGTCCTTGTTGAGATGACATTTGAATAGTGATTTGAAGAAGATAAATGGTCAGGTGGATAACCAGAGAAACAGCGATTCAAGCAGGGGCAACTGTTCATTTAGCATACAACATTAAAGTAGGAAGTTGCCCAGCAGCTATGACAGCAAGGAGGCCCATGTGGTATAGCATGAGAGTAAGAGTAAGAGGACATTGAAATGAAAAATGTTGCATCCATATAATCCATATGTTATAGTGGAACAAGAATAATATATGCATCATTTGTGGTACAATTCACAAAGTGGAGAATAGGAGACATATTTACTGATGTGTTAGAGTCAGATTATATTAATTTACAAAGCCTCATCATTACACTTTCAGGAAAATGGTCAGTTAACACTACAATGATAGTCTTAAATTTGTCAGAATAGCAATATTAACCCCAGCAATACTGGCAAATACTACAAATACGCCCCTCTCTCCCAGGGAACTAGTTAAACATTTATTGTTAAACCATTGATGCAACCATAGTTTCTTCCAAAAAATTGCAAATAAATATGGGGAGAGTCCTTAATCCTAAAATTGGGGATTGAAGCTCATTAATCTCTGATTTTGTTTCTGGAAATGTCTTCTAGACAATTATCAAATTACTTAACCTGATCTCTGGACAAGGAAGTTAAGGAGCAGGAGTGGTCTTAAACAATGAAAACTTCTGGTTGTTTTGAAAGTATAATAATTTTAAAAATCCTTACATTTTGATTGATCATTTTTGTCTGGAACAATAGAGGCTTCTGATTCTTTCAAAAATACAATTATTTCAAAATTTACAGATATTGTACTTCTTTTTTTTTTCATTGAAAGACTTTTCTTTATTGCATTCATGTATATTTGACACATTTTCTTTCAATTTTTATGCAATAATTCTCTTTTGATTTTCAACGTTTTTTTTTGAGCAACCTTACAAGATTTTAACAAAACAATATAAAATGTGTATAAGATGTGTATATATTCTGGACATTGCAATTATCCCCAGGAGTGCCCCCCCAATTACCCTCCCTTATCCCTCCCTTCCCCTTCCCATTATAACTCTAAAAATAGTATTAGATTGTAAAGCATTACATCTTATCTGAATTTGATATTGTACTTCTTTAATTCAATATATTTGTCAGAAACCATCTGCAGAATTATTTTTGAGGTATAAATCTCACATCTCTATTGGTTTGATTTCTAAACCATGCTCTTTTTCCATGTTCCTTTCCAAATACTTTGAACCTTTTACATATCGGTTGCAAAGTCACTTCCTGTTCTTTATTCCCTGAGGCATTTCATACATTTGAAAGGATATAAATTCAAGTAGGCTCTACATTCTTAACTTGATCTTTGCTCTGAGACACTTTAATCCATTCATTGGTTTTTAAAGTGACAGAAAACAGGTCACCAGTTGTCTGGCAGTGGGGCAGAGGATGGGTGGATTACAAAAACACTAGAAGTCTTTCAGATGTGATCACAATATCCCTAATCTTGTTTGTGGCAATGGTTTCTTAGACTGTATACTCATGTCAAGCCTGATTTTAAAGTATGCTTTAAGTGTATGTAGTTTTTTTGCAATTCATTCATACATAATATATAGGAGGATAAAAAAATAAAATGTGAAGTTGGTACCCTGATTTGATCTTTGCAAGCAGATCTTTTCCATTTTATCCCTTTCTAGTTCTCTGTAATCAAAAGGTGGGAGGGGAGAATGATCAGTTCCTATTATGCTCATTCTTTTATGCTTATTGATGAATGAGCTAATTATTTAAGTTGTTTCTCTCTGTTCAGACTCAATAGTACACTACTAAACATTCTGCTCTCCAGTATCTGGACCTAGAGCTGCAATTTATTAAATCAAATATATTACCATTGTGCAATATGGGTGCACATTCTACAAGCCTCTATTGCCTTCACTGACTGTCACCAAGTTTTTAAGCTACAGCTAATTATGTTTAGATTTTTGCTGCATCAAAGTGCACTTCTAGGAGACAACTTATTTCTGTCAACATAGCCTAAGTTATGCAGTCTAACCAACAAATTCCAACATTTAAATTAACTCAAACATCAAAGTCTTATATTTTATTTACTTTGCATTTAGCCACTGCAATGCTTACATTACAGATTTTTCCAAAAAGTATCAAGACAGCAGGAAGCTACATTTAAATATAACGTGGTTTTTTTAGGTTTTACTGGAAGATATTACCAAAGTGGCTGTTGTATGAAACATCGTTGGTAGCTTTCTTTTACAGATAAATAATAGAGACACATATGATAAATGAGGAAGTGACATGTTCAGGTGGTGTATAGAGGGTAGAACATAGGTAACTGAGATTATGTAACAGGTACTGGTAAAGACAAGGTATAGAATATGAGATTTAGTGACTAATAAAGAGATTGAGGATAAGATCATAGGAATATTTCAGAGAAGCCGGTGCACTGTATGAATCATCTATGTGTATACTAAACTACTAAGAATTAATATTGGAATAAAACTAGGAAAAGTGACATAAACTAGGATGTAAAGTCACTGAGAAAAGAGATTAAATGAATGGAGATCATAATATCCAGTGCTGTCTGGAAAACAGTAGTAGTAAAGACAATAATAGCTACCACCATTTTTTGGCTGCAGTTAGTAATGTGATTACATTTTAAAACATTTCAGTATTTAAAAGTATCTATCTTCCCAGGTAATTTTTATACAATTTGAGTGATGGCTGCATTTGCTTTTTATCCCATAGACTAAGATGAAATGAAACCAAAATGGAGCATAAGAAAGAATGGGAATTCTCCTCAAGAATTATTGATGAACTTTAGATTTGGAGAAGAAAGTGCATGTTTCCTTCTTTTTATGAGGAAAAATTATATTAAATAACAAACGTATTTTGGAAGAAAGAGGTCCAAAGTGTTGAATTGTAATGAGTCTTTTCACTCAGGAAGTGGAAGTTTTGAAATTACTTTCTATTAAGAAACATCCCACATTTTAAAAATGGTTAGAAGTCAGAGCCTGTATCCTATTATAGACACTGAAAAGGACACGTACATGCATTCTTAGGCATTTTGTCATGATGGTGTGAACATATCTCCTATGGCAGGCCAATCGTGCACACACATTGGATAAAAATGGGTAATGTTCCAGTAAAGAAAGTATAGTGTGTCACCTTTCCACAAGCACCTGCAGTCTCAGAGCCCAGAGCACATGGCTGTAATCGCCACCCAGTGTCTACACAGCGCTGTTGGCTAAGCAAGATCCTTTGTCTTAGCACTCAGCAACAGGGCCGGTGCTGTGCTCAGCCTCTCTTGTGGTATGTGTTGACCTGAGATGCTGATTGCTTTATTTTGCTTTGCTTTGACTCATTTTCTGATTTCAGTTCTTCAGCCTCCCCAGTGATTTATTTTCTCCTTAAATCAGGCAGTTTGTTTGTTTTGCCAGCAATTACGAACACTGACTGTTAGGAGTCTCAGAATTATAATAAACAGATTGGAGAGCAGAAAATATTATTAGAAATAGAGTCTGAATATTTCCAGAATTGAAGAAAGACTTGAATTCTTAAATTAAAAGATCACATCAAGGTTCAAGCAGGAACTACAAAAACAATGTCACACTGGGACTTAGAGTAAAATTATAGAATATCAAAGACAAAAAATATAATGTAAAGTCTGTTTTAAAAAGACTGACAGACTGACAGATTTCTCATTTATAACAATAGATGCCAGAAGACAGTGGAACAATGCATTCAAAATAATACCTTCTAAATAACTGTTGGTCTAAGATATGATTCCCATTTTAACAGCTATTTAAGAATGAGATGGATTGAAGAATTTTTTCAGGCCAAGATTATAAGTTTCCTCTTCATAGGCCTTTACTAAGTAAGCACCAAAGTATACACTCTAGGAAGAAAGCAATTAAAACAAAGGGGATGGTGATTTCAAAAAAGTGTGATCAGAAAAAATACTACTAGGAGCTGGAGGGGTGGCTCAGTGGTTTCGGCGCTTGCCTGGCAAGCACAAGGACCCGGGTTCAAACCCCAGCACCACGTACACAACTAAGTGTTGGAGCAGCTAAGGCCATGTGAAAAACTAAAGTTGTTTCTCTCTTTCTCTGTCTCTCTCACTGTCCCTCTCTCTAAGAAAAGAAAAGAAATGAAAAGAAATGAAAAAATACTACTAGGATATAGTAAATCAGTATTCATTGCAAAACAAATTTGAAAGAATACAAAAATAGTAACTAATGTCTGTTTCTTTAAAAAATCAACATAATGTTTTTAAATTGTATACAAAATGCTTCTACTTTCAGTGTATATGGAAATAACCACTAGAACAAGCAGGATGCAGAACATTTTCATTAGTCCAAAATTTCTCATGTATTCCTTCCCAATCATAAAAATACGCTACTCTTCTTTGAGAGAATGCGTTATAGGGAGGACATTTGATGGAGGTCCCTGGCTCCCTCCTACAGATCCATAAAATGCATTCCAAACTAAATCTTGCTTCCAATAGGCTACTGTCATCCAGCAACTATGCACTGTAGAGTAATAACTTTGAACCATTCCGGCACAATGTGGGACTCGACTCTACACTGACCTAGCCACAAATTAAACTTGAGCTACACTCTAAGACTCTATCAATCCTTCCCACAGTTTCTCCCTTATCTTCTCCTCAGACTTTTCCCCAATAATCTCTTACATAGAAAATTCAATTATGATATGGACTCACCCTGGACTCAAACTGACACAGATGATAATGAGAATGGTTCAAACATGGTTAGTGAAATGAGGTTTTGACACTGAAATACTATTCAGTCATGAAAAGAATAAAGCCATTTGCAGTATCATGAACCTGGAGGACACTACGTAAAATAAGCAAGGCAGTTAAAAATAAAAATGACCTGATCTCACTCATTTGCATAACCTACTAATCTCATAGAAATAGAGAGTAGAAGAGTAGTTACTACAGCCTGAAAGGGGATAGAATAGGAGGATAGGAGGAGATTGGTCAACTAGTACAGAGTTAGTTAGAAAGGAGAAATAAGTTTTGGTATTCTATTTCACAACAAAGTGATCTTGGTTAATTATTGTATTGAATATTTCAAAACAGCCAGAAAGAGAGGATTTTGATGTTTTCAACACAAATAAATAATAAATGTATGAGATGATAGATATGCTTATTATGCTGATTTGATTATTACACAATGTACATATATACCACAACATCACACTGTATCACATTAATATGTACAGTTATTGGGCATCCATTAAAGCCAAAATAAAAACAAATAAAAATTTTAGGAAAGAATTATTCCAGAAAAATATTTCATGCAATGGATGCAGCAACTAAGCAAATAAATGCCACTTTTTGCATAAAAATAATGCCTGAAAAAATTGGGGGACTTTCAATTCTAAGTGTTTCAAATATGTCTGTTTTGTTTTGTTTTCCCACTTGGTTTTAATAGCCAGTCAATTTTGTCATGCTTTTTCTCCTATATTATTTGTTTCTATTATAAGGTACAATCTTTGAAGTATTCCTTGGGAAGTCATGTCCAAAGCTGACTGCATGCATAGATGCTATATAAGTAGTTGATCCAGTTACCATAAAATTCTGGACATTCATTCAATAATATTTTTTGCTCTTCCATATTGACATTCTAGTTTTATGATTTTTATTATTTTCTGTTAAGGCTCATTTTTCCTTTATATAAGAAGTAAAGTAGAAGCCTAAGCACCTTAAGTTATTCTGAAGACTTACAACTTTGGATAAAGTGCAAGTCTGGAGAAAGCAAAAGTGAACTATTTATTGAATAAGAAGAGGCTTACATCAGGTTGATAAGGAGTTTAGAAGTGAGATAACAGTGTGCGCTATCATCAGCAACTGGGGAAAAATCACAAGGTGGCTTAGAACAGGGCTCTCTTGCACATTATACCACCCAAAGTAATTTTGAAAATTCTAAAAATATGTTGTTTCAAAGATTATTTTTTTTAATTTTTTTATTTTTGAGCAACCTTACAAGATTTTAACAAAGCAGTATAAAATGTGTATAAGATGTGTATATATTCTGGACATTGCAATTATCCCCAGGAGTGCCCCCCCTAATTACCCTCCCTTATCCCTCCCTTCCCCTTCCCATTATAACTCTAAAAATAGTATTAGATTGTAAAGCATTACATCTTATCTGAATTTAACTCATGTTTCTAGACCAACTTTCTCATTGTCCAGGGTTTAGTCCCCACCTCCACAGATGAGTGGAGACAATCGACCCTTAGATCTCTGGGTTAAGCTGATTTTACTCATCATGATCTCTTCCATAACCATCTATTTACACTCAAAGGCTGCAATGTCATTGTTTCTAATTGCTGTGTAATATTCCATGGTATAAATGTACCACAGTTTTTGGATCCATTCTTCCTGTGAGGGACACCGGGGTTGTTTCCATAGCCTAGCAATAGTAAATTGTGCTGCTATGAACATCGATATTGCTGTGTCACTGTAATGTGCTGATTCTAAGTCCCCTGGAAAGATA